>BJFM01002470.1:172163-197747 GCA_016586285.1 Arothron firmamentum
TGTGTGTGTGTGTGTGTGTGTGTGTGTGTGTGTGTGTGTGTGTGTGTGTGTGTGTGTGTGTGTGTGTGTGCTCCCTGTCTGCCTCCCACTTCAGCAACTATGAAAATGTGACCTCTAGGAGTCCTTCAATTAAAAAAAAAAATCTCTATCTCTTTGGCGCCTGTGTACTTGGTGATTAAACTACTACTGTGTGTGTGTGTGTGTGTGTGTGTGTGTGTGTTGTTGCTATGCATGTTATGTATTGCACTATAGTGTTCATCAACATCTTTTCGTTTGTGTGGCGTTTGGAACAACACAATCAGGCCTAACGCAACCTTTCCACAATTACGCAACTACGGGATGACAAAGATCTTTCCGTACATGCTTTTGGCCATAGCTGCTTCATCTGTTTTACTTCCATTAAAGATAATCCATAGACAATTGATTGCTCTTTCCATTTTGGCCCCGCTGCACACGGACCTGCGCATGATCAGTTATGATGTCCATGTGTGGTCCGAAAGAGGTTAAACCAAGGTCACAGTAATCAACACCTCCAACAGAATTTTCAGTCACGCTCGAGCTTGAAGGGTTCTTCTGGGGTGTTGTTTTGTGATTAGAACGCCAGGATACATATTTTTAGGTGTCAGGTGCTTACACCTAAAACTTAAATGTTCAGATGATTTGATGTACTGATGGAAGAAGCCAGGGTGAAGAGCAAACACATTGTCTCTATACAAGTTTCCTCAGCCAGGAAGGTCCAACGAGGCAGACCAAAGATAGGGTAAAAAGCACATCAGTTGGAAGGACTGTATGGGATAGAATTTAGTTCATTAGACTGAACCCTGACAGTTTTTAGCTCTGCTACTTGACAACTGCAATTACTTCCTGGGCTCAACTCGCAACCTGAATCTCCTCCGCAGCCATCTCACTGCTCGGACTCGCTTCTTGTGATGAGCGATGGGCTGCTAAGGATTTGGACTTTCATTTCCTAACCAGTGAGGACAAAGTCCTTAAAGATGACTGGACAGAAGAAAAAAAAAGAAAATAATCCTCAGAGGGTAAGAGAGTTTTAGGATTATGTACCATATCTCCCCCAACCAATGGGAGGATTTGAAGCCGTTTGGCCTTGATGCATTAGCCAATTGCAGCCTGAGGCGGAGGATCCAATGAACAAGTGAGAGAGTAGAAATGAAAAAAGGATGCACTAATTATAGCTGAAGAAAATATAATGAAATGCTATTAAAGTGTATTAAAAATGTGAGCCACCGTGGCAAAGATTTATCAAAGTGACTAATTTAAAATCTTTCATGTGACCATAAACAGTTTAAATGGTTGCACTTAAAGAAAAAGATGCATGTAGTATTACTGAAGTGTAATAATATTAATGTCGCTGGTCTGTGCTGTCTCTGTGGAGAGACTGCCCTCTAGTGGTAACAGACTGCATGTAGCTGCACCGTGGCGCTATGAAAGATTTCCTTTTTGCTGAATTAGCTCAAACTTGAACGCCGCTGTTTTTATATGCATTAAAGGGACATATATAATCAATTTCTAGACCTTCAACCATCTTGTGACTATGATGTTACTTCAATGCCTCTATCAGTATATTATATTACATTAACAGTATGTACACACTGTGATAAATGTCTTTCATTGAATAAATAAATGTAAGTGTATTATTTAGAAAAAATACAATTGAAATTCACTTTTATAAAGACTACTTGTAAAAGTCTTAAAGTGTCTGATATGAACTTCTGTATTACTATATATTTTAAAAACAAAATGGCAAAATACTGTATGTTCATAGTACAGCTGTCATTAATAGAATAGAATAGAATAGAATAGAATAGAATAGAATAGAATAGAATAGAATATATTTTATTTATCCCAGACATAAGAAATTACTTTCTCACATAACAGCAGCAAGATTGAAGTAAAAAAGTAAAAAAAAAAAAAAAAACAGAGTTAATGTTATTAACCTGACATAAAGTCTATGATTTATCCAATTCTTTATATAATAATGTAGAAGAATAAAATACCTCAAACTTGTAAAGAGAATGGATTTAGTACTATTTCAGAAAACAGAGTTTTCTCAAGAATTAAACCATTTTGCAGTTTTGGAAAGGCAGAAAAACTAGGTTAACAGCCAAGATAAGATAAAACAAATGCAAACAAGTCAAAGTTCAGATGGTCTGATAATGCTCAGGTCTGTCTGTCCTTTACGTTTGTTCACAAGGAAACTGTCAGGGTGTCACCTTAAAACAACACCTTAACTGACTGAAACCTGACCATTCCACAGATCACAGTCAAGTGCATAAATACTGTATATTTAGAATGAACCACATGATTATTAACATTTGTACTTTAGCCAGTCAGAAATGTGATAGTTCTTTGACTCACGGAGTTTGTCTTGAGCTGGATAATAAATCATTTAAAATGTTGCTTTAAGGATGACGAGGACGAACACTAAGTCAGTCACTAAGACACTAAGTCATTACCAACTAGACTAGTTTCCAAGTATCAGCCTGAACTTGCATGTTTCCAGATTGGACTCTTTCTGTCACTTAACCCCGACCCTTCACTAAACTAGGACACAGGCCTGCACGCTGCAGCATGGCTGTTTATACTTTACAGCAGTCGCTCCAGATTGGTAAAGAACGACATAATACATAAATGTCATTTTTCACCAACCTGCAGATTGATCTGGCAAACACAGCTGTGAACTCAGGAAATCTAAAACGTTTGAAACGATCGTTTATCTTGGTATTGTTGTTGTTTTTTGCTGGTAATAAACTATAGATTAAGTCTGGTTTGCACACACCATTCTGTGTGTGTGTGTGTGTGTGTGTCCTCACGCAACAACAACAACAACACACCCACACACACACACACGCGCGCGCGCACACACACACACACACACACACACACACACACACACACACACACACACACACACACACACACAGACACACACACACACACACACACACACACACACACACACCATTGTTGTTAATTTTGTGGGAATAAACATTGCCTCATTCAGCCTTCATCACAGTTCACTTCTTCTTCTTCTTCTTCTTCTTCTTCTTCATCAGTTCGGATTCTCAGTCTGACACATGCAACTTTTCCATACAGTCATGGGGGAAATGAGCCTAAAATTAACATTGTTCCAGTCCTGCCTTCAGCAGAAATGGCTTCACCAGAACGTTTTTAATGCCAACACCCACAAGGAAGTTGTCGTTTTGCTTCCTGTAACCAAGGAGATGAAACTGTACTCCAATGTGGGTCACGGCTGTGGAAAATGAGTTTTAACATGGCTATTATGCAAACAGTGAAGAAGCCAAAAAAAAAAAAAAAAAAGCTCAGAAAAGACCTAGGTTAAAAGGTGATGATTATTGTCCGTTTTACATTTTTAATATAAACTGTTTCAAATATAGCAGTAAGAGCTTTGTGAGACTGGGTCATCATCTCTGGAACCAATGAGCAATCATCAGTAGAAGGCACCTTATCTCTTATTTGTTCAGATCTGAGCATGACCAGACAGATCTTATCAGTGCTATATGGACAGATTTTAGGAATGTGTTACTGATAGCAGAAGCTTTCCACTACCCCAGTTTCCCTGACCTACTTCTGACAGCTTTCAAGCTTTTTTTTTTGCTCCCCCTCACTAAATTAATAATTCATGTCTTGTGTTCACATCGTTCAGCCCGACGCAAGTCTGAATGTCTGGAGACAAAAGTGTTCACGCAAAACAAGCTTCAAAATCAGTACGAAGCCTTTTAGACATTAGAAAGGAATCAGCTGCAGTCAGATTTGACTGAGCGGAAGAGAAGAATCTGCTGCAGAGTGTTTTAGTGCCTGTGAGCACAAACAGTCACAACAGAGTCGCTGCTGCTGCTGCTGCTGATGGGAGCTTTTCACAGTGGGTAAGCTGCTTCCTGGATGGTTTTGCTGATGGAAAACAGAAATCTCAGGAAGTCCCCTCAGCGTTCTCTGATTTTATGCATCGTTACTAGATCTCTCTCTGAGAGATGCGGTGAGACCAGAGGCAAAACTGGAGTGTTGTGTTTCAGAAGGAAACTCCTCCATGGAATCCTCCCACCCAGGGAGGATGCAGAAAACTGGATGTTGTAGATTATTATGGGTGAAAAGTCCTTCCTTTGGAAGACATTCCAACATATTTCCAGTCCTAAAAAAATATTTCCAGGTACCCCAAGTGGAAAATACACTAGATGCTTAGCATAACTCACAATCACTTGTGTTTTAGAACCTGCATTGTTTTGCCAGATTGATTCATTTGGCTCGTGTTTTGCATAAAAGGAGGACGTTGCAACGTGGGGTCAGGCATGATTCATGACATTGTTTCATGTCAGTGTTCATCTGTGCTTATTACATTTTTCTCACACGTCTTTGTTAAGTAAAAAAGGGAAATTTTGCACCCCGATCAAAGACATTCTCAAATTCTCCCGCTAGAGGGCAGCCTTTGACTGACTCATTCACACTGCACGCGTCATCAGGCAGCCAAATGATATTACACACTCCATAAAGCAACAGGTAGACATTTTCTCTGCTGCGCTGATCCCTACTGCTCCTCAGCAGTACGTATACCATGTGACATATTCTACATATTACAGGTAACAGCATCTGTGAGCTGCTGGTTATAATTACTCCGTTGAGCAGTTCTTGCTTGTCGGCCATCTGCAGACACTTGTTGGTCAATGAGGTCAGGAGGTCATCGGTGTGTTTCTCCCACAACCGTCTGTATGAGTGGAATGACACCATCCCAGTATGTGCTGAGGTTTGTGAAACGCTCTGTAGGACAAGAACACAGAATTCTCTTACCCAATCCAAAGCTGTTTGCCAACAGATATGGAAATCGACAAAAGTGTACAAGAACGCAGGGAGGCCTGATAAGGCGGCGTTTATTTGCAAGCTTAGGAAAAACATTCCTCTCTCGCACACGGTATCACTACAGGCTTTAAATCGACCTGCTAATCTTGATTTCTGAAACCAATAACCTGACGGATACTTCACACAACAGTGAATTTCCTAAGTTAGGACCCTGCATTTGTAATGAGTAAAAACACATAAATCTCATGAATCTCGTGAAGTTTTAGCTGGAGCTTTATTTTTGTATAGAACACATATTCATGACACCTGAACATCACACAATCTTCAGCAGTTTTAAAGGTCAGCAGCAGGGTGTAGTGACGGTGGTTAGCACAGTGTCCTCACAGAAAATGAGTTATTGGGTTTATGGCTCATATAACACCATCATGTTCTTACTGTGTTCCTTCAACTAATCTCACTGTACAAAAACAGGCATCTTAAGGTTGTTGGAGACATGTAATTGCCCCTAGGTGTGGCCCTGATAAGCATGGTGAGCAGAAACAGAGGCGGATGAGTGGCGTGACTGGCCACTAGGTGGCCCCATGCAAAGCTGGCAAAAAAGAAACACAGAGGCATTTGCTGGCTGCAATTTGAATAACTCTTCCTCGCTAAAATGCCACATTTGGAGAGTGGCTAGGGTTGTTGCCTCCAGGCTTTTATTCACACATATTGCCAACATTTAAACGTAAACCTCTTTATATAACTGTAATAAATGCTATCAATACCAGGGAAGTGGTACAGACATTACTGACGGAAAATATCCAAGTACAAGGTAGATACAATCACCTTCTATTGAAATACAAGTTAAATAATTATTTCCTGTAAAAGATTAGTTTGAAAGATTCGTGAACAATCATCTTTGTGTGTCCCTGCAGCCTCCCTCACCCAGACACTCCCTGTGCTGTCAGTGCAGCGGCGGCAGGGCGGGTCTGGTACAACTGCACATGTTTCAGGCATGCTTTCAGGGCTTCCCTTCCCCGTAACGTGTACTCGGCTATGCTGAAAACGAAAGGGGAGGGCCCATTGTGTGCGCCAGCCATGCTTTGGACCAATCGGAGGAGTTTCCACACCCTGCCTGTTTCCCTCTCAGCTTTCTAGGCCCCTCCCACCACCTCTAGACACACCAGGCAAAGGGAGAGAGAAAAAAAAAAAGTGCACGAAAAGCAGCTTCTGGGTTTTGCTTTCAGTCGCACTCCTGCTGAAACGGTGTCAGTGTGTGTGTGGGGCGTTCACTCTCCTGCCACATTAGCAACGCGCTACAGCACCAGCGTCGGCCCTGAACAAAAGGCTACAGGCGGAGGCAGAGGAACTCAGGGACAGGAGCGGGCCGAGCGGCCTGGCGTGACTGCACTTCTCAGGGAGGAACTTACACTGGCATTCAACCATCCTGAGTGGAAACAAGACTCTGGCTGCCCAGCTGTCCCTCAGCTAAGAAAGACACCCCGATACCTGTTTTGTCATTCACTTTTCCTTTTATCTTCACACATCCATCAGTCCTGCGCCTGTCCTGCAGCACCCAGACGTCTTTCCTCACCCTCCACCTGTCAGACGAGATGTCAGACGATGACTGCCTCTCGCCCATCGGCCTGGACTGTTGCAACTGCTGCCTGGACTTGGCCAACGGCTGCGTTGACGCCATGTCCACCAGCCCATCTCAAGGCCTGGGTACCGCAGAAGGCCTTCCAGCGATCCCCTCCAGCCCCAGCGTCAACCACTTCCGCCAGCTCCGCAACCAGCTGATGTACCACAACCTGAACACGGACAAGCTGAACAACATCATGAGGCAGGACTCCCTGGAATCGGTGGTGAGGGACCCTTGTTTCCTCCTCAACGAGGGGATCTGCAACAGCAATATTGACCAGACCATGCTGTCAATTCTGCTCTTCTTCCACAGGTATGTTGATGTCCTCCTATCAGTGATCACTGAGTATAAAAAAGCCTTTCATTAACCCACTAAGGCTACTCTTTAGCCCTACATCTTCATTTAGTCCAAAAGGAATCGTGTTTCATTTAAATGAAGTAGATGGTTGATGGAGACTAATCAGGGTTTTTGGATCAGCAGACTTTTGGATTCATTTAAAAAGGCTGACTTAAGCAGTTTCAGTCACAGATTAGACAGGTTTATTTGAATTCCCATAAAGAGCATCGTGTCTCTTTGTGAAGCTTATAAATGCTGAACTGACGGGGCAGTTTGTGTTTGTGGATGGCAAAGAATGGTATGAACTTAGAACTGAACTCAGGAAGGTCTAGTATCAAAGCTTCTGCAGCATGATTTCTATTTAGAACATGAAAGTCTTGCATGCAGCATTATATTTCATACTTTTCAGGCACTGGTTTCCATAGAAAATGAGAAATAAGGAATACTTATTGAGCTATAAACTTCAAAAAACAATCAAAACTCAAAGAAACAAGTCTTTTGTGTCACTTTGTTTTTTAGTGAATTATCATTTAGGGCTGCAGTTGCTCAAACCTGGTTAAAATTAGCCTGACACTTCTTTCCTGTTGCTGTCAAAACTGTAACAAAATAACTTCTGACGGCTGACAGCGTGGTTGGTCTGACGAGGAGAGCGCTCTTCCAGACGGGCGCTGGTAATCGGACGGTTTGTTTAACAGCCACCTGTCAGATGACCTCAGCATAAATCAAAATCATTACATTGTTCTGTTTTGATGGTAGTTAAAGTAAATCCTGGAGATGAGCCAGCAGTCTGATCATTGTCGGCTTAAGCTGGAACCACGTATGACCTGTGTGATAGTCGCCTGAGTCATAACCTGAGCCACAGTGTATCTGCTAATATTAGCACAACGCAAATGAGCTGCCATATCTATCTATCCATCTATCTATCTATCTATCTATCTATCTATCTATCTATCTATCTATCTATCTATCTATCTATCTATCTATCTATCTATCTATCTATCTATCTATCTATCTAAAGGCTGGTTTTGTTGGATTTTAATGTTGTTCCCTCTTTCACCAACTCCTGAAAATCTCACCTTTGAGGGTCAGGGTTAGCCAACTTTATCAGGCTAAGTTGTTCGTCTTATTCTGTAAAATCTTGAACAAACATGCGCCACGCTGTATCATTCATATGGACATTGATTGTAATGTTCTCCTTCATGATCACCGTTCCAGCTAACTCCTCCAGCAGCTTCGCTGCTGCAGAGCGCAGGTTGACCGTGTAAAACAAGTTAAATTTTAACCGGCCTTAACTGAGCTATGTGCTACAGCTGTTCAAGTCTGCCATTATCATCCCCGCCGCAGATCAATACCGTCCGGGGTACAGACGGTCCTCAAGCGCAGTCAAAACCATTGACTTCTGACTGAAAGGACTCTGCCGCAGACTGTGAGTTCTGGTCATTGTCAAAACCTGCCACAGCTGCTGGTAAAATACAATTTTTTCCCCAGTCAATCAATATATTTTAAATACCTCAGTCTGCGTGTGTCAGGTCAGACAACCCGCCATATAAATCCTGTTACTTATTTAACCATCGATCTAATTACATAACTGTAATGTAATGAAGCAGTTAAAGTTGTAATTTTTAATACCTGCCCATGTTTTCATTGGCACTCCTGTGTGTATGTGATTATGAAAGTCAAAAGCTCAGGCGTGTTGATTTGGATCTATGGTGTAGGTAGTTAACTCATGGATAGAATCTAAGGAAAATAGTCAAATTTCTTTTTTCAATTTTTTTAAATTTGGCAGTGTGCCTGGCTGTGTCTGCGGCCAGCGTGGACTCTCGGCCAGTTCCACTGTTTGTCTGACAAATAGAACAATTTGTCCTTGAACCCGCAATCATGAGGGTTTCACAGATCTGGGTGTTGTTTTTTTTTTTCTTTCTGATTTTACATGCACAACCTCACGCTGGCTAAGTGCAGAAAGACAAACACGCTCATTCATTCACGCATGTATGCGCTGGTTTAATCTTGTCACTCAAAGTGAGGGGGAGGTTTACAGGAATTCAAACAGTTTCTAAGTAGCTTACTTTGGGAGTGCCTGGATTCAGATGAAAGTCCGGCCTTGGCTTTAGGCTCCCCCTGGGTGGTCAATCCGCTGGGGCCGTGTTCACGTCACATGCGCAGCTTCTTAAGAAATCAAATCTTCAGCATGACCTGAGGAGGTATACCAACACTTTTTTTTTTTTTCCTGGACTGACTGTGTGACACAGTGGCCAACAAACCTGTTATGTAAATGTTTTAGAGGTCCCAGGAATGTGCTGGGAGCCTCGCCTGAACTTCTGACGCTTGTGTGGCGTTTGTGGTGGCCAAAGCAAACCAGGTGGACAGAACCTGTGATTTCTTCCGACTGCAATGATATGCGCTGAATAAATACTAGACCTGGCTGAAACAGTTGTCGCTCCTCCTCCCCCCTGGGCGGTTAGACGGTTTTCGGCAGCCGCTCATCACCTTCAGACAAAGGGTGAGCAGACTGCCGTGTTGATACAAGCACTTTAACAGGCCTGCATCTCAGTCAAAACACAGCTCAGCAACGGCAGGTCTCGTACAAATGTCCTCCACAGCAGATGTGGCAAGCACACGGCTCGACTGAAGTCTACACCTTTCAGACTCGTCAAAGTTCTGTGTCTTTAGTCTGCAAAGAGTTACAAAAGCGTGTTGTGCCTGTGCAATATTGTTGACACAATGCTGTTGTGGAAAGGTTAGCAAGAATGTACCTGTCTGGAGGTGAGGATTGGCCTCGTTGACATGCACACCGCACTGAAATCATTCCAAAATAAGCACTGAAACATTGGATTCATCACAGTTTTCTCGCCTGGAAATCATAATTATGCTGTTTAAAAGTACAGCAGAAATGACTTTGACAAACTGGTTTCATATTTCAATAGTTAAACACTGCATAATGTCATTATTTTTAATATCTTCTGAAACTGGCCTGTTTAGCTAGTTTTCTCGCAGGACACACTTGCAACATGATCCCAAAGAGCCCACTGGAGAGCGGTTGGCTGAGGACAGATCAGCGAAAGAGATAACTGCTAACTATGACAGATGATATGGAAGAGGCTTTGTAGTCAAGGTGTGTCCGTGAACATAACTCCTTCGATGGGTTCATACTCCAGTGCCAGTTGGCATAAGAGTGGAGAAACTGAGGAATGTGCAGTGGAGAGGTGGAGGGCTGGGTCCAGAACTGATGACAATGAAGGCTTGTTGTTGTATAGAATCATGGAAAACATGGGGCTTCCAGACAGATGAGGCCAAACGAGTTCAGTGGTTATATAGGATTGAAGAATGACAAAGCTGGAGCTGGTTTTCCATCCATCCATCATCCATCCATCCATCCATGCGGTAGGGCTTACCAAACGTGCCCAAATAGCACGTTCTAGCTCCTCCTGGGGAACATTAATGCACAGACAGGACGTAGGGAATCAGCTTCCTCCAAAGAGGTTCTTCCCAGTTTCAAACACCAACCAAATAGAAATCCAGGATACATCCTGACCAGATGCCTAAACCACCTCAGCTGGCTCCATTCTGTTCTATGAGGAAGTGGCCCTCGCCCAGGGTGGTCTGAACTCCTCTGCCTATTTTCAATGCACATCAGGAATAAGAGGATTGATGGATCTCCTGCTCCGTACGTTCCCCGGCAAAGTAACTCTAAGCTGATGCAAAATATCATTAGAGTTCAGGAAGATTGTGACAATGAAAAACAAAAACAACAACAACAAAAACCAACCTGTCTTTATATTAATAAGGCGTCCTGTCGTAATGTGGATGCATAACATGGACATGTGCAGAACATCTGGCCCATTACAACAGCCTGTAACTGTTGCAGAGATCAGACTGAAAGTTGCTGCCGCAACACGGTTGAAATTCAGATTTCCCACCTTGCTGCTACCGCTGCTGCTGCTAGACAGCTCCCACGAGGGGACACTGTGATGTTATTTTGTCCCCATTCCCTCAGCTACAGCGATTAAAGACGCAGCGTGCAAAGCAACATATCCTCTGTAACAATGTCAGACCAGTGAAGGTGAGCTACAACTGCCTGTTTGGGTTAAAGAGAGTTACAGCACGTCCGGACTTACTGGTAGGCCAGTGTCAACAAGAAACAGAGACTAGTGGGAAAGAAGGTCAATGGGAAGGATGTTGAGGTGGAACACCGGATCTGCGGCCAGTCGATCAAAGGCTACGACATCAACGCCTGAACCCGGCAGGAGGAACACGACTGAGATCCAGACAAACAGACAGGTTTCGCTGAAAATAATGTGTTGTTGACACTGGAGCTCTTGGATAAAGATAGGCCGAGGGCGTCTGTGGATCAGCGCTTTTTCTATAGTGTGAGGAAGTCATTTGTAAGAGGTAAAATGTCACAACAAGCCAATGTTTTATAGCTGTAAGTTTCCTCTAAGCCGGTTCCATGAAAATCGCAAAAATAGCCCCATTCACAAAGAAATTCAATTTTAGAGAGATCACTTTAAAGGCATTCAAGAATAACACGGTTATAGTACAGTAACGGTTTTTACTTCCTGTTCTGGTCTGGTGCCTGGAACACTTAATACTGGAACACCACTGGAGGACTTCTGGAAGTGTGCAAACAGTGCAAACATCACCCTCAAGCACACACACACACACACACACACACACACACACACACACACACACACACACACACACACACACACACACACACACACACACACACACACACACACACACACTATCCATTTGTACAGACAGGAATCAGTGTGTGTCAACTGTGACATTCACAGACACACCTTTCCCCATAGGCTGATGTAACGCTTCTGTGGTTCTCTGTTCCGTTGCCCAGCAACATGATAAACACAGCATGCCCATCAGATGGCTGTTGCAGTATTCCTTTTTGTGTTGCAGTTTCTGTTTTTAGCAGTTTTACTTCATCTTTATTTCCTTCCAGTTATAGCAGAAGTGACAGCAGGTGTATCCACAGGCTGTATCCACACACTCCTTGAATGGCAGCTACAGGGTCACTGAAGTGTTCTGGAGGACATGAAAAGCAAAAGCGCTGCAGGGCAAACACACACCGTACGACGCTCAAAGGTGACCCAGCATTATGCTCCTCTTGACACGTCACCACAGCAGAATCCAGCTAAGCTCCTTTGTCCTAAGTGACAGAGGTGAAGGTACAGTATGTACCTGGGAGAAGATTACAAATCTGTAAGCGACACCACAAGCCTGACCAAAGGCAGGTCCTCAGCAGCCGAGCCTTCTGGGAAACCGGAGACCACTCTTCCCACATTCACCTTCTGCAGATATTTTTATGTTTCAAATAAAAAAAGTAGTAATTCCCAAAGAGTCTTGTAATACGCTAGAAACCTGGGATTGTGTTGCGTTTGAAAGAAATTGGTATTATGACTCAATAAATGAGAGCTGCAGCAGCAGATTAAAGGTAATTTGTTTCCGACTGCGCCTCATTCCGGGAGCTACAGTGGTTAGCATCGCACCGCAAGAGGAGATGAAGTTCCACCCCGAGGCCTTTCTGAGTGACGCTTCAGCGCTCTCCTCATGATTGTGTGGATTTCCAGGTGCTCTGCTGACAACAAACATGATGTAAGATGTCGTGTAAAGAGTCCATTAAAAATGAATATCAACAGCTAAACGCAAACTGAGGACATTGTTTTTGATTTTGGCCGCGTGGCGTAAGCCTGTCATTAGCCTCATCTCATCGGCGGGGCGTTATTACAGGTCAGGAACTTTATCCACAGCATCCAAAGACATGCTAATCCAGACCCAGACAAGCACGTTTACGTGCAACGATCAGGATTAAGATCTGCTCGGGTCAAATCGAAGGAGGAAGCGCACAGCGTCACCACAAGCAACACCGTTGCCACAGTTAAGACTGTCGGAGCTCTCCTTGTCTGAAGGAGATAAAACAACCACTTCTGTAAAATTCTGAAGAACTTCAGCCACATGTTTGTCAAGAACACGTAGATGTGGCAGCGTTTCAGCCAATCGCCTGGTCTGCAAAGTTAGAGAAACAGTCCCATCTGTGTTTTGCATTCTTGCTCGGATTCTCACGTAAACAATTTTGTTCTTTTTTTGGTCTTTTAGGGCTGGGGTGCTATTACAGAGACAGAATTTTCCCTTATACTCTTAACCTGTCACGCATTTCCCAAAGATGCCGAGAAACATGGTTTTGGTCTGCCTGTGTGTCAAACTGAGTGAAATTTAACGTCAGTCAGTTTTTGAAAGCAAACATCTTCAATGAACGATGTCCAGCATTCACGCTGCGGCGACAGGGCGGCGGTTTCCTGCTCGCCACAATTAAAGCCCTCTGAAGCGTTTACCGTCACCTCAACCCAAACTGTCACTTCAGAGAGCTCATGGTTGAACCTGACCTTTGCAGACAGGCGGGAATCTTCACACCGTGAAAATGAGGTAATAATCTGTGGTGCAACCTGGTCCCACCTTCATGAGGTCATTTCATCATAGTTGCCCTATTAAGCAATTCAGTTTTTTTTTTTTTGTTTTTTTTTTTGGCTAAATCAAATGATGTTTTTCTTCTGTGAGTGAAAAAATTTAAAGCATGGGAAGGATGAAAGAATATAAACACTAATGTTGCTTTTAGTTTATGTTATACAAGCTCAAAAAAAAAAAAAAAAAAAAAAGAGCAACCGACCGGCAAATCCTCATGAACTATAATCAAACCCAGGTCGCTCCTACTGGTCCAAATTTCCAAACGGCTACATGTTTTTCTTAAGTGGCAAGTGTGTGAGAATGAAGCGCAGCCCTTAAACAAGACTTCATTCTTCTGCTAAAACTTCAGAAGAAAGGAGGGATTTGCTGTGCTGGGAGCAATTTGGTTCCACTGGCAGAAAGCAGGAGCGGAATGAAAAGGTTCACTAGTCCTGCCAAGCTCTTATTTCCACCATACTTTCTGGCAGACAAGAACCTGCAAGAATGAAGAGAGAAAAATGAATGCGCGGATGTGTGCCAAGCTACCCAGAGTCTGTAATTTCAATTTTTTGGCATTAGCCAGCAGAGTGAAAGAGAGGCAGACAAAGTTCACTCAAAGGGACAAAAGCAAGAGGTGTCCTGTCCCAGGCTGATCATGTGACTGTGCTTAAAAGAGAAACAGATGATTTCAGTGACCCTATTATCATCAGGGTGAGCCAGTCATGATCTCTTAGTTGTTTTGGATTCCTTAAAGCATGCTGTCCTGTAATGAGTCAGAGCTTCATCATGTCTGTCTGGACCTGGCATTAACCCGGAGATCCAATCAAGTGCACCCTCGCTCATCAGCGCTCAGCAGGAGTGACCTCTTCAGGTCGGGCTGCAACAAAACCAACAAAAACCTGCTCACCGTCACAATTTTCTGTGCTAGTTGGCACTAAATGTCATGTTTATTCTCTCCATGCGTTGGAAGGATGCACTTTTGTCACGGGGAGATCGTTACACTATTTCCAGAATCCTCCACATGGCCCTAATGACAAAGGAGAGCTTAAAACGCTGGGTTAAGGTCAGGAAAGTGCCCTCTCCCTGTGCACACACTCGTGCGAGCTGCACGTACGCACATCCAGGCTGCCTTCCAATGTCTGACACCGCTCACTCAGGGGCCTGCAGTGTCCAGAAAACTAGCAGTGATGATGAGGCTGAATACCTGGTGTCACACAAGGACCAGTGAGGAGGAGAAAAAACTTATGTAACACTTAGGGGTCAAGACATTTCAGGATTTTTCAGGACCTACAGTATGAGTTGCCTGGAAAACTAGTTTCTTTTATTCCCAGCATATTTACAGAAGCAACTGCAGGTTTGATGCTGGATGAAAGTCTATGTGCAGCCATTGAGGTTTCTCTCTATTTACCCTTTTCATTAAACTTTGTCTTGATCTTGACCTTTGGTGAAAAAAAAACAATGTTTTTAGGTCATTTGACAACGTGATTAATGACATTTCTATTGATTCTCACACGAATGTCACATTCTTCTCATGCAGCACATTTTTAGCTCTGGGTTCTACGAACGTACCTATTCTGGCCTCAGTGTTTATACAAAACTTCACCCTCCGGTTTGTTTAGTGTAATCACTCATCAGCATTAGGTGTCGTGCAACTCAAGGTGAAACTAGGTTGTGTCTGCAGCTGTGAAATAGAATGTAGCATTAAAAGGTATTTGGCACATCAGCTCCAGTATCCAGTCATGTCCTCCTTGCTATCTTTCTATATTAGTGTGATATTTAGCAGCACGCGTGCGTTTGCTGACATCCCATCTGGCTGTTGAAGATCTGTCGTGGTCGACAGCTGAACATCCCGACGCTCCAACCTCGAATAACCTGCAGACGTGCCATAACGGTCCCGAAGACCGACGCTCGTTCTCACCCGGGATTACATAACAAACAGACACAACATGTGGAAATGTTGGCAAAAACCCCGGCGATCCTTCCATGCTCCTTTCGGTGCCGCGGGCTGCGGGCCGCGTTTGTCCGCGGGCCCACTTCCCAGCAGTCTGGAGGGAGAGAAACCTATTGTAGTTTATATCAGCAGGAAGTTTACACCCTGGCTGTTTTTTTTATGGCAGCCAGCGTGGACTGTATATAAAACACAAGTGTGATACTTCCTCACATTCTTACAGCCGTTAACTCTCTGGATCCAAGCTGGGCCTGGGTCGTCCCCCTCCCCACCCCCACTCCCATGCCTTTGGGTCCTCAGCAAATATTCACACAGTTATTTTTGCTCTCATTTTAGGCAAACTTACATTTGCATATTTTATTTATTCAACAGAGGGAATCAGATCCAGCAAATTTCTTTATAACACCTGAATTGACCCTAATAAATTCTCCCTAAGTTTCCTGTGTATGTGTTGAGGTGATGCCTTCATGGCTGCATCACGTATTTGGTGTTTGTGAAAACTTGTATTGTTTAAAACCATAATAATAGTTATTATAGGCAAGGTTATTACTGGTTTTTCTTTTAAATCCTACATAACTACAACCTTACAAACATAGTAAGACATGTGGGATTTTAAGACTTTGACTGGCTGATTCTTCTTATTAATGGCGCCATTTAGCGTTAACATCGTATGTTCTTGTCCAATTAACATTCCGTATCTTTTGCCTTAACTCGGCACAGTTCAAGGCAGCCATGTCTTCGGACATCGAGTGGAAAGAACTGGGAGTGCAGCCAGAAACAGCTATCAGAGGAAACGCTGCCTAACAACAGCTGTGAAAACCTTCTCCTCCCTTTCTCCTCCACTCTTTCTCTCTCTTCCGTATTTTTGTGCATTTTCCTGTCGTGATGTTGTAGTCTTAAGGCAGGTTGAGTTATTGCGTTTGGGCTGCAGAGTTTGGTAAAAAAAAAACCAAAACGACAAAAAACACAAGACACCGTGGCTTGTTTTTGTTGCATCTGAGGATGTGTGCACCATAATCCTGCATGTTTATCCACACCTTTCATTTTTGGTGTTTAATTTTATTCAACTGTATTAACAATTTATGAGTATTTAATATTCCATATATCATTTTTAGATTAGGTGATGTCATAAACATGCCAAAACTGTGTAAAAAGAATGAATGCATGAAAACAGGGAAATTCTTTACTATTTACCTTTATAGCTCTAACAAGAAGAAAGTAATGAAGATACCTATTTTTAACTGTAAAAACAGGCCTAACGTTCACAGTTAAGCTCACAGGCATCAGTTCCAAACAGAGACGTCTGAGGCACGATATGCCCTGAGCGACTGCTGTCCCTAATCTGCGCCGCCGCCGGGCCGTGACACTGAGGAGGAACTGGAACTACGAGCCAGACGACGCAGGCAGAACAAACGACTGTGCAGCAGATGGCAGGCGAGGCGCATCAGCTACACCAGCACAAACCAGCCAGTGCATACTCCAAAAAAACAAAACAAAACAAAAAAAAAACTATTTAAAAACTGATCAGGCTTACGCAAGTTTTGTTTTTATTGGGTTTTGTGAATGCCTGTCGTAAAAGCGGGCGGCCGCTTTGTTCCCTCCTGCGTGGGGCCCACATCAGACATACCAGAGAGACAGAGAGCGCTGCGGTGATCTGGCTGGCCCGGAGATGATGAGCTAGCACAAAACCTGTCTTTTTAATAACTGTTTTCTTTTCATAGGAGATGCTGCAGGTCAGGTGCTGTGTGGGAGGGATGTGGTAATGTGAAATTCTTCACTTCTGTGTTTGAGTTGGTGGTTCCTCAAAAACGCCTGATATCACTTTCATTTACGATCCCAGGCTTAATACGGGGGATCAGAGTGCACCCACAGAGCCTCTCTGCACTCAGACCAGGAGATCAGAATAAGTCCATGATTGCTGTTTACTTTCACCCGCTGCATACTTTGACTGAGGGCGGTGACGGATTCAATAATAGATGCTTTGATTGAAGCCAGAAGTGGCTCCAGCTGTCACTGACAAACACATACCTGCCCCTGGATTCCACAAAGCTGGAAACCTGGGCCTGCAGCAGGTCCTTCTGCTGTTCCAGGATTCAGGCCAAAGACTCAGACAAGCCTGACCTCCCTGACCTCGCCCTCCCTCTCTCCTCTCTTGATCAGATACTACTACTACTACTACTAGATAATTTGTAGATCAATGGCTAATTAACCCCCAGAGAGTTTCAAAAGTGCTTCTTTCAGATGCTTTTTTGGGCAAACTCTCAACGGAATGATTGTTTTCTCCACCACAGGACCTCAAAGTCAGCGCTGCTTGTGGGGAACTTGTTGGCGAGTACCTGAACTCTGTTATTTACGTATAAGGTGTGAGATAAGGCGCCCGTGTGTCGAACAATAAAAGCCTGTTATGCACCTCTCACCCTCGTGCCAGATCTGATTGGAAGTGTTACGTCAGCATTCTCTGCAGATGATCCAGAGCGTAGCCTCTGTCTCTGTCCAAACCTGACTGAGAACACCATTCTCTGATTTCTCAGACATTTTTTTTCTCCCTTGAACACAGGAATCTCTCGCAGCATTAGTCAACTAGACACTTTGTCCCCGGCCTTTTGAATCCACTGTACAAACCTCCAATCAGGCGTGAGCTAGACTCCAGATCTGGGAATGTGACACGGTAGATCCAGCTGGAAATGTCCTGTCCTCTCTGTCCATTCCTCTTCACATTCATCTGTGGCCTTTGTTTGCAGGCACCACTGGCCTTAAATTGATATGCGCGCGCATCTCTTCACGTGCACGCCTTGCTGCGCCTGCAGGATTGTTTTGCTTGACTGCACACTTATAATTGCTCTGGAGTGGGAGTGCAGCCAGTGTGTGGCGTGCGTGCGAAGCAGATGGTTTTTTTTAACCCTCTTCTTTGGCGTGAACTTTGGACCTCTTGGGTACATGCTGGAGGCAGAACTGTTGTTTACCTGAGCCTTTATGCAACGCCTGAAGAGATCATGTTTACCTGCTCTTCGGCGGAGCTTTGACGCCAGAACAAGGAGCCCTCATGGAGACAACTGTGGCTCGTGTGTCGTAACTTCGGCGTCGGTCAAACGGAACCGCTCAATTAAAAAGTCTCACAGTCTGATTTGTTTGTGTCTGCAAATATTAAGCTCCCCGTGAAACGTGTTCCGACATCGCAGGCGCGCTGCAGTTATTCTAAACAGTTTTGTTTTTGCAAATTGGCGACATCCGCGGTGTGATTTGCAGCACAACTTTGCCGCTAAATGCCGACATTTGCATTCATTACAGCGCGGCCTGCCTAATGAGCTGAGACATGTTTTTCAAGTAGGATCCCATTAGAAAAGATCTCCGAAGAGCTCAGCTCATTTGTTTTGTCAGAGAAACATTTACAGCTCGGTGCTGCCTGGAAGTTACACTGATAAAAATATCAGCGGGGTGGGGGTGTGTGCTGTGTATGTTTTATTCAAATTACTTTATTTCGTTCCTAAAAACTCATTTGTTTAGGGAATCCATGACCCTAGCAATTCGATTTATTCATTAGCAATTAGATTTTCAGCATATTCTGATGTCACACTTGACCACCAGGTGGCGTTTTTCATCTTTTCATGCAACAGCCCAACAACATTTCCTGACCGTAACAAGGTTACGGAGCAGGAAATGTTGGGTTGCCATCTGGATTTGTATCTTAAAGTGACAATAACGTCACAAGGTCTTTTAACCTGATTTCAGCAGCGGTGGAGTCTCATCGGGACTTCTCGATTACACACAATCACAGCCTTTTCTCACCTCCCGAAGGCAGGATAGGCTGGGGTTCCTGTGTATTCCTAAACAATCTCCCAAGCTCGGCGCTGTTAGATATCGCCGTTGTCCATGTTTATCAGGATGCCAGACAGGCGTTTGATGTTGAGCTTTCCTCCGGCTGAGTCACATCCTGAAAAAGTACTTTTGGCTTCCTCTCTAATTATTGCTAAACTAAAAAAAAACAAAACAAAAACAAGAGTTGAATACAGGGCCACTCGCATGTGTTGTGTAAAATGGAAACAAATAAGATCTGACAGCAAGTTCTTAGGAGGTGTGGATGAGGATCTTCTCGTTGGAACCTTTGTTTATCTAATTAATGCAGCTACACTCTTGTTAACATTCCAGAATCAGGCAGTGATGATGAGGATGAACCGTCTGTGTTTTCCTCACAGGGGTGGTCGACATCTGGATCTATGGAGTTATTCTGCTTTGCGAGAATGTGGTTGCCATAATTGCTCTTTTTTTTGCAGTGTTTCTTGAAACCTTTTAAAACACAATGTTTTTCAGTTTAACACTCAAGAGAACAGAGATCTGCACATCTGGTCCCGTCTTCATCTGTCCTCTGCCGGTAGGGGATCCCCTCCGCCACCGCAGGCTGAGGAGCCATGGTGGACACACTCACAAAGACTTCAGTCATTCTATATGTATGCAGCTCGGTGGGACGGCTCAGATCAGCTGACCTGCTCGGTTCTAGTTCTGCATCGTCAGGAAAAACGAATGTACAGTATAATGTATCAAACTTGCTAGCCAAAGAAGCTGATCCAGCTTTAGAGACATGGAGCAGGGCCATGTAGTAGGTTTCCTCCCTGTGTGTGCCAGGTGTGTGCCAGGTATTACGACCGATAATCCATCGTTATTTGCCTATTTGAACACTTTCTTATCACTGATAAGATAGAAAAGTGATCATTCCTGAAGTGCAAACTGTGCAAATTCCTGGATGATGGTCTAAAGCCGAACAGACTTTATACATACAAAATTATTTTTCCGATTTTTGCAACAATGGGGATGAAACTGAGATGGTTCAGTAAGATTTAGGGTAAATAGCGTTAGCATAAGCAAGCCAAACATGTAGCATGTTAGCATCCTTATGTTCTGTCACTACACCCATTGAGTTTAATCTCGAACACAGGACGAAATATTGAATTTCTGACACAGTAACTGTTTATTAGCTGAGAATAACACCTGCATAGCCATAGAGTCATAGAGAGAAGATAGTGTTGGTTGCAAATACTCAGATCTGTCTTTGAAGCACTAGCACTGACCGCCAATGACACCATGGGAACTTAGTTGGTGTCCCACCGTCATCGCGCAGGTGACAAAGGATTAGCTTTAATGCTCAGCGGAGGAACCTGCTGGAGTCTGTGGGAACGTCTCAGTGTTTGGATGACACCTACAGCGGCAGTTAGCGGGACGTCCGTCATCCAGTTAAATCCAGACCGTGCTGACAAGGCCAGGCGCGCGTGTGCGGGCTTGTTTGCAAGCGATTGGCCAGCCGTGCACATGGGGGGGGAACGCACGCAAGGGTAAACAAGAAAACATGCGCAAGTGCAAGCGTCTGTGCTTGTGTGTGAGAGACAGACAGAGCCCTTGTGTGCGTGTGTGTGTGCGCGGGGGCGGGGGTGTCCCAGTTGCTGTTGACTCAGGTCACACAGCTGTGAACTCAGTGAGACACAGACGGAAAAAGATGAAGAGGAAGACTTAGTGTGTGAGACAGAAGGATTTTATCGTGTTTCGCGGAGACCAACGTGTCAGGCAGTTAATTCATTCACACATTTTCACATACCTTCTCATCGGTGTCTTTTCTCCGTGTCTCCTCGTCCGTCAGCGCAGGGCCCTGTGGCGCAGCATGCATTACATACTGTACACGGTACAACAGCTTCATGGTCCACTTCCATCTCCTGGCATCATGACAACAGTGCTGGATTTCAGTACAGCGTGTACTCATGGGAAAATGCCAGCATTCCATGAGTGAAAGGGACTCAGATCAGACTGAGATACTGTAAACGCAATCAACTGCAGCAACGACAACAGCTGAGCTACGCCCGATGAACTGGGTCACCTTCTGTACTGGGACCTGATTCTGTCAGAATCACATTTGACCATCACTATTTGTGTTGTTGTAGTGTTTTCACGGTGGTTTCAGACATACAGGCTCATTTAAATGTAGAAACCCAGGCAGACTTTCATGGGGGGGAGGAGCATGATCTAGACACAACGGCTAATGAGCAACCCAGCGGCTTCTACGTGAAGGTGTGTGCTCAACTAGGCGACCCGTAACCAGTCAAAGGGCTCCGACACGTCTAATAACAAAGTTCACTGCTATTTAACAATGCATGGCCATTTGGATCCACAACCTTTGACCTTTTGCAGAGCATCTATGGAGCCATTAGAGAGAGACTGCTTAGCCGGAGCCAGACCAAAGGAGCCTGATAACCGTCATTCCGGATCGTTGCCGTGTGTGTGTGTGTGTGTGTGTGTGTGTGTGTGTGTGCGTGCGTGCGTGCGTGCGTGCGTGCGTGCGTGCGTGCGTGTGTGTGTGTGTGTGCGTGTGTGCGTGTGTGTGTGTGTGTGTGTGTGTGTGCGCGTTTGTACTAAGACAGTCCTCCAGCTACAGGCGGGCAAATACTGCCACTTCTTTTTTCTAGCTGAATTGTGGGTGTGTGTGTGGAAGTGTTCGTGGTGGGGTCATCATGTTGTGTTGTTCCTCTAACAAAGTTCTCTGTTTGTGGCACTGTTTTGGCGTTTCTTTCACAGTAAATTTAGCTGTGCCATTATAGCACGAGTGAAGTTTTCAGACTCTGGCCTGAAGCTGGATCCCGGCCTTCGCTGCACAGTCTCAGTGGCTGTAAATGATCATTTTCTTTTTCTTTTTTCCAATGCCAAGGACGAGTGCTTTTCCGCTTCTATTTGTTTCAGACGAGCATGGGGGTCAGGCCGGTATTCAAAGCGAAGTGCTTTAATTCTCGCACCTCCAGAAAGTATCCCTGAGGATTTTTCCTTAAAAACAATCAAGAGGAGGTGCAAGAATAATTATCATTTATAAGAGTTGTTATTGCTGATGTAGGGGAAGAAATTTCTCACAATAGAAGTTTCTAGCTAACAACAGCCTATGAGTAACCAGTATTTAACCTAACTCTTTCACGCTCGTAATAATTTGCTGACGCGTTAAACTGTGACTGTGACTCTGAAGCAGCAGAAGCTGTTTGTTTTTCTCTTCTGTTCTGATTTTTTTTTTTTTTTTTGCTCCTTTTGGTCAGAGAAAAGCATGAAAACACATCTAAACAGCTGTTGGCCACGGACGTCAAAAATCGCTGTCAATCACTCCCCCCGCTGGAAATATGTGTACTTTCTGCCATGTTTGCACTTGGTTGTGAATTGGAGGAGGCAATTTTCTGTGGGCATGTAATTAAATGGCACCACTTGTGTAGCAGAACAGAAACAAGAAGCAAGTAACAAACACGTAGCGCAGAGTTCCTGACAAATGCTTTGATAAAGATACAAGAAAACTGACACATAAATGACTATTACACGATGTTTGGTAATTACATCCTACCAATTAATCTCCTTCATGGCCCTATGTATCACCTGCTCCATTTGAGATCCAAATACAGTTCGTAGACATGACTTTGATACGGGGTTTAGGACTGTTAGTTGTGTTTCGTCCAATTCTGTCTGTTCACAGACTAGTTAGCAGCCTGGAACTACACCTTAGCCAGCAGCAAGGAGTGTTCTAGAACAGATAATTACAGTGTCGATGACAGGAGAGGCACACTGGAACGACAAAAGTTATTAGCTCACACTTAATACTAAAGTATCACAAACGCCACAACTACAGGATCTATATGGCATTTAACAGCACTTCATCTGTTTTAACTTGAATTAGAACATAAAAGCATCATTACGGGTTTTCTTTTGTTTTCTGTGGTGACCTCTTATGTGCAAGAGAGTCAAGCTAAGTTTACTAAATGGCGCCGTTTATGTTGAGCTCCATGGAGAAAAGCTGTAATTGGCCGACATTTACAGCCCAGATTGGCGCTAAATGGAAGAGGATTGGGGAGGAGCGTAGCGGCTGCTCCCTGCAGGTATGCTCAGAGACACAGTCTGAAACAGATGCAGCCGTAAAACTGTTGGCACCGTTTCAGGGAGCCATTCTTTATATTGTGACTCTGGTGCCGCTGTCTCCATGGAGACGCACCACACAAGTACCAGTCTGAGCGTGGTCCTGCATCTAGTTCTGTCAGCAGAGCTGAATCGGCTCTTTGTTCTTGAACCCAGCAGAGAACGACACTCTGCGTAACAGGCATGAAACAGTCACAGGGGCTCCCGGTTCTCTAACTGTCCTCATTTGGAAGCCAAGATGGGACAGTCTCAGAGGCGTCCCGCTGAAGTTCTCCCCCCTGGGGCTATTCCACCTTCCCCCAGGACGGTGTGCACCTTTCTCCTGGGTGACCCGCCCCCCAGATTCGGCTGCCCCTACCACCACTTCAGCTACCCTGAGAGAACCATGAACTACTCACCCCCTTACTCACCAAGCCTGTTCAAGAGGCCCGATCGGCGGTAAGTGTGTGTGTGTGTGTGTGTGCGTGTGTGTGTGTGTGTGTGTGTGTGTGTGTGTGTGTGTGTGTGTGTGTGTGTGTGTGTGTGTGTGTGTGTGTGTGTGTGTGCTGGGGTGCTGCATGTCTGATGGTGTGATTGATTTCAGACTTTTCCTTTATCAACTCACTTCATCCCCCTAACCCAAAACCTTGAGTGCCGTGCTGCTGCAAGCTGTTGTTTTGAATTTTTGCTGACATTTTCCTAAAGTGACGCTCGGAACCCCGGCGGAAGCATGGATGGCGAACAGAAACTGATGTCTCTGCTCCCCCACTGACGATAATGTCAGCCTCGTTGTCTTGGCTGTGCGCCTCAAGCTAGTTCCACATCTGCACCAGCTGCATGTAGACCAGAGGCAGAAAGCTTAAGTCCTCGTAGATTTACAGGAAAGTCCTTGTCTCTGTTGATGGCTGAGGAGACCAAGTTGGTGCAGTATTGATTGCCTCCTCTGGGGGGTGTAGAGCACTCAGGATTGTCCGCTCCTGTTGCCTCTGGCTGCAGATTTGTGTGTCCTCACACAAACACGGGGGGCAGACGAAACGTTACAGGTGGGGATGGCAAGAAAATGACAACTTTTACTCACCCTCGGCCTCCAGCTCAACTTCGCTGGTGAATCACGGCGTTATATAAGGCGGCTGGCTACTGCACATGGGTCATCTGATGGAACTTGCAGCGCATCGCTCAGTTTAGGAGTGACTCACTGGGTTTTGCACAAACAAATCGTTGTCGGGCGAATGTTAAATCCTCAGAAATGTTCCACAGAAATGGGTTTTAATTGAGATCTCAGACAGGGCCGTGACTTTTAAACTATGTGCAAGTGGAAGTAGCCTGTAACGCAAGACGTTCATTAGCTTCCTTTAAAAAAAGAAACAGTCTTCGTATCACTTCATTCAGCTCATCAGTTATATTTGACTTTAGCAGGGTGGAAGGACCCCCCCCCCACTGTGTGGATTTTCTTTTCTTTTTTTTTTTTTCATCCGGCACATCTCAGCTCAAGCCATGGGGAATAACCGTGACATGCCTACTTCTAAATGGAACCAGCACAGCGGGGCGGGATAATTCAGCAGGCCCATGTTGCCAGAGCAGGGCCTGGTATTAAGCCTGGCAGCTGCACTGTCACCACGTGAAATCCGAAACGACAGGCATTAATACCCCATTGGTGGACTTTCTGCTTAGCCTCACAAAGCCTAAAAAAAGTCAGCTTTCCATTTTCATTACTGCTTACATAACCAGTCTTCCCCAGAATACATGTCAGACGTTTGTTTCCTCTTTAATCAAATTGACGGGTAGTGATTAAAATGCAATGGCTGCCAGTGTCGGATGGCTGGCGATGATGCCACAGCAGAAGTGTGAACGACTTTATTGTCTTCCTATCGACCCTGACACACCTGTGTAAAAATAAGATCTATTGCTCAATATCTCGGTATTTTAGATAAAAAAAATACTGGGGAAAACAAGATAGGAGCACATATTGTACTATTGTTCTTTTAAGATAGATAGATAGATCTATTAAAATTGCAGCGTGTCTTACACGTTTTAACCGCTAGAGGGAGATGTAGTTCAAACCTGGACTGAAGGGAAATTTACCAGGACACCGGGTGGAAAAGTACCTTTACCTCTGGACCTATGCACAGAACATTCAGTTATGCAGATTACCCTAAGTAAACATGTCATGATCACAACACAGTTTTCGTTTTTACTTGTTGCATTTCGTACAATAATTTTGCAAATTTTATGTTTCCATGTGGAGCTTGAAATTTTTCTTTTAAAGATCAAAATGCTTAAAATCCCTTTTAAAGGCATTTGTCTATGAATGTAACAGAAATCCTTGCACCTCATATACAGGGTATATTGCAGAATAGTATTTATTTTATTTCAGTTTTGTTATTATATAACATTCTGGCATATTTTGCAGATTTTGGATGTGCTGGCTGCACATTTTGGTCTGTGGGTTAACAGCAAAACAGCAAACAAAGAGTTCAGAATGGGGGGG
>BJFM01002471.1:7473-18106 GCA_016586285.1 Arothron firmamentum
GGGGGGGGGGGGGGGTAATGGGGGAGAGGAACTCTCTCCCCCCTCTCTTTCTCACCCATCCCCCTGGGGCACCTTATTGATTTGCCGCTCTTTTATTTACACACAGCTTTATTCACACAGGCTCAGGACTCAGCCAATTACCTATGCATTATTGACGAGGACGCCGCCGACCTCTCCTGGCTGGCGCCCCCGCCCAGCTCACTATTATCTGTCTCTCCATCTTCTCCTCTTCTTATTCCTCCCACCTCATCGCCGCTTCCTTTCATCTCAATTGTCTCTGGAGCTGTTTTACAAGGTGCAGAGGGCAAAGCTGACCCAAACTCTCCTTCAAATTAAGCACCAACGCCGGAGACAGGCGGCGGCGTTTCGCGGCTGCTCGGGTTCGGCTCCTCGCGGGTTTCAGTGACGTGAGGTTAAATTCAAGAGCAGCTCGGTGTGAAAATGCCAGCAGGGACCAGAACACGAGAGCGGAGCGGGATGCTGCCTTCAGCAGGAGAAAACACGAGAAAGTCGTGTAGAGAGACGAGCAGATGAGTGGCTTCATACGAGAGAACACACTCACGGAGAGAGAGAGAGAGAGGGAGGGAGGGAGAGAAAGAATCACGACTTAAAAGAACACAAACAGCCAACGGGAAGGAGGGACCAGTTTGCCGTTTTGTTATTGCTTCTCAAATGTTTGGCTCTCCTCTGGACTGAGGAGCTGCTGCACAATTCATCAGTCAAACTGATCAAAACGTTTATAAAATTACGTATTTACGTTCTTAATTGGGTCAGTGATTTATCGGCTTTGTATATCTCATTAATTTGCATTTCAATGGCTGGAGTATAATTGGATGTGCTTAATTCAGATAATGTAGCTCAGGCAAGAAAAGACCTGATAGTTTTTAAGACCTAGTAGTTTTTATTTTGATTTTACTGCTAAAATTGGGCGCTGTGAGTGCTCACCAAACCTGAGCACCAGAGCATCTTGATCGTCTGTTGCTGATTGGCTGAAGGAAGAAAACAAGTCCCACCGACTGATGGAACCTGGTCCAAAAACAAACAAACAAACAAAAAAAAGGAACTGAGCTGAAACATTGCGATTTTAGTCATGCAGCCACATGGGTCTAGAGGTCACGGCCTCAGCTGTGGCTTTGTTTGCTCTTGCGCAGAGTGACAGTGTCACCATAGCAACCCCTGCATCTCTCCCCTGTTTTAGTCACGTCCCTACAAGAGAGGAAAATGTGGAGACCTTATTTAATTTCAGGTTACTACTCATTTTTTGCAGCGTTCGTGCTGATTTTGGCCTGGAGTTATTTGGGGGGAGTACTCAGATTCATGCTGTGCACGTTATCTTCACACAATCTGCGTTCTTCTGAGCCAAACCCAGAAAGGTTCTGGCGGGAGAATCCGGGTCATGGTTGCTGTCGGTGTTTCAACTGTCAACGTCACTCTGGCTCTGAAGCCTTTCAGCGAAAGAGGACGATGCCTTTGAGCTCAGCCACATCTGTGTCTGATGGCCGGAATAAGACGGTGCTAATTCAACGTCAGGCACGAGCCTGCCGACACCAGAACCACAGAGGAGAAAGGAGGTCAGAGGTTCGCTCAGCGTCGTTACGGAGGACAGACGAGGGTTGAGTGTGAGGACGTTTCACATTTAAGACAGGCAGCAAGGTGGAACCGTCAGCTTTACAAGCTGCTGGGTTTGCCGGTTTCCTGGTGCATCTTTATCTGCTGAATGTTTTCAAAGCTGCAGGGTGGATTTAGGTCGGAGCCAAGCCTCTCACACAGGCCAATTAACTAATTAATGGGATAAATCGCAATTGGACCGTAAAATAAAAGGCGCTTTTTCACAGCAGTGGCTCCTGTTTGATTGTCATCTCAGAGAAGGTTCAGAGTGTGTGTTCCCTCTGCTGTCAGGATGAGCTGATGATTCGCTGGTTTTTCATGTCACTGCAGGTAAACACTGATGAGCTCAATCTGCCTGAACATTAAACTCTGGCGCACGCGCGCGCTAACTGATTACATCAATTCTTTTCAATTAATTTAAAGCAGAGCAATTCTATTGTTGAAATCAATGAGCTGCTCAAGGACATAATAGCTGAACGCGTGCGAGGACGGTGGTTGTCATAGACGACACGCAACACGACCTTTATCAATTCACACCTTTTTATTTAGCTTTCCCCTCTTCATGAAGCCCAGACAATGTTTTAAAAACCAGCTGGGAGCTCGGAACGCCGTTTCATTAGAAAGAAAATCAGGTCCACTCTGTCCTTGTCCTTTTGTGCATCGTAGATGATTAAACTGAGCGATGTTACCTCAGTCTTGGGGTTCCACCTGGAAAATGACTCATCACTGGAGGTGAGGGAAGAAGGGAAGCAGATAACCCGGCTGTCCGTCATCCATTGTCCAAGCGCAGTGGGGAAATTGGATATTGACCCAGAGCTGCCTTCTCCGAGACGAGATTTTTGAGTTCCCCGTTGAGAATAACACTGAGGTCTGAGTTTACCTGCGGTCCTCCAGCGTAAATCTCCCAACTTCACCAACATAACGAGTGAGCTAGAGTTGCAAAAATAAAAGCTTCGCTGCTGTATCCATGGAGAGTGAATATGAAGGTCGTTAAAGGACCATCTATCCACCATCAGTGATCCCACTTCTACACCCATCGTGGCCTCTGGCTACCTTTTCCCTCCGTCCCGTGGTCACAGACAGTCTCTGCACAGCGCCACCTGGCCGCGACGGAAGTCCCTGCAGGGGCAAAGGCGTCTGTATTTGGGGGAGTGTCCTGCACAGCTGAAGAGGAGAGGTTCTCGCTGGAGGCCGCACTCCCGCCGAAGCACCGAAAACGCCGGGAGGATGTGGTTGATTTCCGAGTCTATCATGTCGCACTGCACCTCCAGCCTGAGAGACGGCACAGAAAAAGCAAAGGTCTGAAGGGTCTAACGAAATGAAACGACATCTCATCAGAGGGAGGAATTCTTCAAAGAGTTAAAACTTATAGGGAAGAGAAAAGGAACATTTTCGTGACAGGAAGTAAAGGAAACCGATAAAAGCTCAAACTAAGCAGGGAAGAGAATAGTCACACTTTCACAGCACTAAAGATGCTAATTTGGAAGGAAAATGGCAACAATCTGTGGAAAAGATGTTTGAAACAAAAAGAAAAACAGCTGGTGCCACAAAGAAAGAGAAGTATGAGCTAGAGCAACAGAACAAATAAGGAGCAGAGATAAGAAGAGATGAGACAGACAGAAACACAAAAGATGACTGAAGGGTGAAACCAGAGCAAAGAAGAGAAGTGGAATGCTGATAGAAACAAGACTGGTGGTGTCTGAAGGAGGCTCCAAACCCCCGCAGGGCTTTGATGTCTCAGGGCTCCTGAAAATTCATCACCTGAGACTGAAAATTCAGATGCGGTTTCCCGGAATTGGTGAAGAGAAATAAATATCAGCCTCACCCGGGTGATCTAATGCAGTGTGAGATTGAGTCCAGGCAGTGCAGAAGGCAGCAAGTTGATTAGTTCTAACCCTCCAGAGCCACGCAGCCGTGACTTTGGCCAAACAGCAGGCCTGTGCCCGGGCAGCTTTGAGCCTGTCAGGCTCCGTGTCTCTCTGACGGACGGAACCGTGGCCAGATTACCTGCGCAGGGCCTCCTTGTTGTTGATGAAGCCGAAGTGAGCCGGCTCACAGACAAACCCAGCGGAACGGCAGGCGTCCACGCAGGACTGGCCCTCCTGCGACACCAGCAGCCTGAGGGAGCTGAGAGGAGGCCAGACTGGGGGCGCCGACACGTTGGACGACCAGGCCAGAGCTGTGGAATTTGGCAGGGGCACAAACAGAGGTCCGGTTCTCCTGCTGCCCCCAGCCGAGCCTGGTCTGGAGAGGTTGGCTGGTACAAAGAGAGGCTCCGTGCTGCAGAAGTCCTGCAGGGGCCAGACGTGATGGCGTCAGGATACGGTCGACACACAAAGCAAATTCAATGGATTCGCTCGTTACTGTTGCGTATTTGTGCTGGTTTGATTTCTAATCATGCTCCCGCAGAGCTGAGGCAGGAACATCAAGAAACCGTCACACAGCAAAGCCAACGTATCTACACGTAAGACACGGTTCGGTTGTGTTTCCCAAAGATGCCTGATCCTGGGGGATTTTCAAAGTTTGTTTACGGCTGAAGTGAGAACGCCATTTTTCTGTATTAGAGTATTAAAAAACAAGCAAGGGGAGTTGATTCATCTTCATACACAGAGCTGTCCTTCACCATGGCAACATGCTGAAACAACAAACAGGCTGAAGGCAAAATACATGTTGAAGCTTATTGCTAACACACAGACTTACACCTGCATCAGCTGGTTAAATAAGCTCATGACGGACCATCATCATCTTCAACAACATCAATTTCTTCATTCTGATCTTCATCATCATCACCATCACTCTCAGCTCTAAGTGCTAAATTAAATATTAATTTCAAAAAAGAGCAGTCTTTGGGATTCAAGGGACATCAAAACGTGTGTGTGTGTGTTTTTGGTTTCTGGACTGGATCTGGATCTCACCTGATGCTGTATGTAGGAGTGGACCCGCTCCAGCATCCCCTCACAGGTGTACTCATACGGCAGGTACGGCTCAACCTAGAAGAAGGAAAAAAAACAAGTCCGTCAGGGTCATGAATGCTTCCATTTTAATCTTTGCTGTCACTGTAATGTTCACACTAATTGCAGTAAATAGTCCTTTTTCCTGCTAATTTTTGTCTGATGAAAGTTTCTATTGTCACATTCTCCCGGAGCGTAATCAGGATGTCCCTGCTTGGAAACTCATTAGGCTTTGTTTCCTGATGAATGGATCACCTCCTGCTGTGATGCGCCTTTTTCTCCAGCACACTTTTGATTGGCCTAATTAGATGTGAGCGCAGACACCGAGCATGCAAATGTGTTTTAGCATTTCAATGAAACACGAGCACGTTAAGTACACGGCAAAACTCTGCAAGTGGATACAAATAAAAGGAAATTAGTAACCTAAATCATTGCTGTACAGCTTCCAGACCCACTGAACTGCAGTTTCACTCTGGAGTCAAAGCCGTTAACTGCTCAGACATATGTGAAATCAGACTTGGCCCAATTCAAGAGAGGAAAGGATGCAGAGATGGTACAATAAAAAAAAAAAGGCTTTGCACTGTGCAAATCTGATCAAAGCCTTATGTTAATCTACTTTGCAAAGTGGAACAGAAAGTAAACATGAGAACACAGAAGGAGTCAGTGGACGTGAGAGGAAACGCTCTCTTCCTTTCATGCGCTGCTTTCTCTCCATCCTCTCCAGAAAAACAACAAGCCAACTTTCATTCTGTGGCCTCATTTCCTGAGGTAGGAGCCAGTCGAGTCCACTTCGCACAAGAATCCTTGTGTGAAGCACAACAGAGTGACGAGGGGCAGAAATGTGCCATTTAAAAAAAAAAAAAAAAGTCTCCGTCCAGAGCGAATCCTCAGCCGCCGCACACGCTCGAGTCTGTGCGTTTGTAAGACGGTTCTGTCTGTGCGCTGGTGCTGCTCGTTTCCATCCAGGCTGCTAAATCTCAGTCGCTTTAGAGAAATTGCTCCGTACATGTACCTCTGTCCTCAAGATTTCCCTGATGGCGGATTCGAACTCCAGGGAGTTGTTGTAGTCCACCGTCATGACATGCGGTCTGCCGATGTACTGCTCTGCATACGGGTGCTGCGAGGACACCTACGGAAAGACGCACAGGTGAGGTTGGACGTCATGGTGCCGCCATGTGAAAGGGAGGGACGAGGGACGGGGACGGGGGACGGGGACTCACTTCTCTGGAGGTTGGCTTGCCTCTGAAAAACTCGTGATTGAGCGAGCTGTGAGGTGGGTGAAACCTGGGCTGGAGGAACACGCAGCCGTTGGCTATGGCCTCCAGCGGGGCCGGGCCTTCGTACGGGAAGCCGAAGCCTATGAAGAGCTGACATACAAACAAACCGAGACCGTTTTTAGAATGGGGGGCCGGTTGGATGTGGAACGTCTCTCTGGGGTGATTAGAATGGACAGGAAGGAAGCACAGACACACAACTGGAGGCATCCGATGGTGTGGACTTTAAAAGAGTAGAAGATATTAAAAGACATTAAAAGAGTAGAAGATATTACAGAGCAGCCAGACAGGAGGAACGAGGTGATGTATGGACGCGGTAAAAGAGGACAGGCAGATAGAGGACATGCAGATGGATGGAGACAGGGAGCAACAGAAGAGGATCATTTGTTTTGGTGCCTCCATAAACGGGACGTGCCAAAAGTGCATGAGGAGGAAGGTTTGAACTTGTCTCTTAATGGAACGTCTTTTCATTATGACACAAAACGACAAGTGTGCACTCAAAAGGACTGGGAACGTTCATGCGCGAGCCGCGTGCGTGCTCCAGGCTCTCGCCTTGGCCTTGCGTAGCAGTTGCTGCAGCTCGTGCTGGGGTAGCAGGCCGTGGTTCTTTACAAAGGCTGGGACCTCCGGAGGTCTCTGCGTCTCATAGTACACTGTGCCATGGACCTCCATGTATCTGTGCAGAATCTGGAGGAAATCCTCCTTACCCTGCAGGGGAAAGAGGAGGAAGAAAGAAAGGAATAAATGTAAAAGTTAACACTGGAAGAGAGGGTGGTAGAATTGGTGGCATTAGCTTTTTATCTTCCCCCTGAATGAAATGTCAGCGTTTAAAGACATCATTCTTCATTGTGGCTTTATTCACATTTCGGCCGGTTTCTTCCACTTCAGTGACCAGTTCTTGACCCTGTGACATCGTAGGTTAACCAGGAACAGATCTGAAACCGGGCATACGGCCCACTGATCACAGCATACTTCAGTCCACAGATCAATATATCAGCAGCCCAGTTAACGTCCCAGACCCGTTAAACCGCGCATGTAAAGTCAGCCTGGTTATCACCGTTAGACAACCTGCAGTAAAACATGTTTACAACAGGAGTATTGAACAGATTTGAGGGTAAACACGATGACTTAAACAGATCCAAAGCCAAAGACTAAAATGTGAGAACGGAAGGGAACCCTGGTCCAGAGCGCTGACCGTCCTCCGGCGTTAAGCAGCTTACTGCATATCCCTGCTCTTCGCCGTGACCCCCTGCAAACATAATTGGAGGATGTAGCGATCGATAGCCTCCTCTGTGAGCATTTTCCCACCCAATTAGGAGATTAGTTCAAGCTCTAAGTGCAGCAGACAACATAAATTAATAAGAGGAAGAAGCAGGTTTGAAGGAAAGCAGATTCCTGAACCTGTGCTGACAGGTGTTTCAGTCCCTGTCCTCAAGTTTATTCTGTTCTGTCCTCTTTTCCCATGACCTAGTTTTAAGACAACATAATTGGAAACTGATGATGTGTTGAACGCGTTTCTAAACAGGACAGCAGTCAGAAAAGCAATATATGGAGAAAATAATGTGTTTCTTACCTGAAGCTGGCGAGAAAGCAGCCAGGAGAGATAGAGACAGAAAAAAGTCAGGTCAAAACCCAGACAGACAACAAGAGGGGGGGTTATTTCCGACATAGTTTAATTTGACACTGGTATTATTTATATTATTTCCTCTTTGGCTATTTTAGTTTTAGATGTTGCCAGTAATTAGATTTTTAGCATCTTTCATTGTCATTTGTTTTGTTTTTCACTGAAATTAGTTTTAATTCTGTTTGCAGCAGTTTTTAAAGTGCTTTATAAATAAATTGATTGACTGAACGATTATAGATACGTGTGTGTGTGTGTGTTGTGATTTATTGCACGAACCTTCCACATGCTGGCCTCTTTCCCATAAACGACAACCATGTTGTTGACTTTGTTCTGCTGGATGCTTCTCTTTTCTGTCTCATCCAGCTCCTCAGAAACGAAACCCATGAATGAGTTGTCTGGTGTGTGAGCTGAGTGTGTGTGAGGACACGGGGCAGAGGGGTCGACGAAGAAAGACCGATGAAGAGAAGCAGAAAAACAGCATTATTAGCCTGGTCCCAACAGCAGCTGAATCAGGTTCGGTTATTGTGCACTACCTAGATGTGGGAAATTTAATCTTAAAGAAGAGGTTAAACAAATAAAATCTTTCGGTTCTTACGGAACATGGTCATGTATTGCCGGGCATTGAGGTTCCAGTAGCCCCAGTTGGTCCGGTAGCCATGCAGGGTTGCGTACTCCTCATGATTGTAAGCTGGTTCCGTCCCAAAGGTGTCAATCACTCGAATATGACATCTGTATAAACAAAGATATGCCTGATTTTTGTTTTTTTTTTGTTTTTTTAAACAGGCCAGTGTTTGAGACCTTGGCAGGAATACAGAACAAACACAGGCGGGACGTGTGACAGGACACTGATCTGGTTTCCAGCTGAATGCCTGCTAACACAACATGAAGCTCCCGCAAGACCCTCGCACACGGTAAACCTCAGAAAACATGTAGTGTTTGTGCACTCGAGCGCTCAAGTGCACAGATGGAAGGTTCTCGAGACACTTACTTCATGTAGTTTGTTCAATCTGACCAGTCTGAGAGCGCAGGGGATTAACAAGAGCACCATCTCTCTCTCTCTCTCGCTCTCTTTTACAGCATGTCAGACAAACTAATGAAGCATTTATGGACTCATCACTCACGTAAAAAGAGGGTAAAAAATAAACACACGTCACCGTTTGATTTCCCAGGGCAGCTTTTGATCACTTGGAACCAAACAGAGCTTTCTGACAGCAGCAACGGCTCTGCAGGCTGGTTCCCAGCGAAGAGTTTGTGTGGTTTTGCCAGGGTCATTCAAAGCTGAGCATGAATTATTGATAAGGTGTTACAGCAGTCTCACTCCCCTGACCCGGCCCTTCTTCCTCCATCCAGCCCAACCTGCGCAACCACGCTTTCCCTCCTCTGAAATGGTAAAAATGTTTTTGCCCACACAAAAGATCCCTGAGGGATGAAACAGAGAAGAGCTGGGAGGAGAGGAGGTAAGTGGAGGAGCAGCTGAGCTGAATATCTATCAGGAGATCAGAGCAGGGCCATGAAACCATAACCATGTGCATCGTGATGGAGACGGAATCATTATCACTGAAGAATGCGTTTAGACTTTTGGTTACATTATTAAATGTCTGCTTGGCGAAGCCCCACTGTTCAAATTATAAATAAATAACATTAAAGCTTCAAACAATTCCGTCCATGTTAGAGTTATTTTGAACCAAGTCAGGCGAATTTACATCACTGGCTTTACATTTGTTGTCTCATCAAATTAGTTTTAACAGTTATTTCACTTTAAGATATAAAAGAATCTGCACTTATCAGGTTTTGGGGGTAAAAGAATGATGTTAAAAAAGAAAATGAAATGAAATTGTTGACATGGTGCATAAATCTAGATTTGCGACTCATTTCTTTCAAAGGGCAGCGAGTGCAGTATGATACACTCTTCCCGTTTCTGATCTCATCGTGCTGCCTTCGTTAGCCTGAATGAGACATTTTGTTAAATTACACTCTTCTGTGTTATTTCACGTTTCAATTTTAGATTACGAGGGCAACGCAACGTTTGTAGAGCTGGTAATAAGCCCACGGATACAGGGTGGATCACTGACATTAGCTTTGTTAGGAGCTGTTGCTGAAGTTCCCCAACATGGAGACAACAGTGGAATTAGAAGCCGAGCTGGTGTGTCGATGGCTCTCCAATCTGACGCTGGGCATGCAGAGGAAAGGAATTTACCACATCTTGAGTCAGACGGCGTTTCAGTACCTTCAGCACAAACACACGCAAACACACACGTGTCAGCAGCGATGACAAAACACCCGACAGGACAGCAGCGACTTGTCCGGGCTTAATAAATGAACGTCGACGTTGGTGGATACATAAAGCTGAAGTAATTAAAGGGAGCTGAAGGGTCCCAAAGCCCAGAGCTGTTGATTAATGATGCCTTTCAGCTCGCAGGGCTCAGCCAGACTGATCTAAGGCCTGACAAAGCACAAAAGAGATGGAGGAAAGAGAGAAATATGCATGCCAATAACTGAAGATAAATAGATGCCTCACCAGAGGATTAGAAAGAGGGACGTGAAGGAGACTTTACGATCTGGAGGTATTTTTAATATCATTTCGGACGCACGAGTTAGGCACAAATTCCACCCATGGCACTTTTTTTTTTTTCATTTTTAGCTGTAATGCTAAAAATACCCAGAGACCTGCCTCTGGGGAGGGAACAAAAGGCTGAACCTCGCAAACACGCAGTTGTGTTAGAGGAAGCAGAAATCAAGACGACTGAGCGGAGCGCTGCTGACATCAGCCAGCCATGAGGCGCCTAGGGCCGGCAGAGTGGCACCTGTTTGGGTGGAATTGTGGGATTTTGTGCGCGCGTGTGTGTGTGTGTGTGTGTGTGTGAGACAGTCAACCTTAACAGGCTGCGTGCCAGGAAAACCGCTACCCAATCTGCCCATGATGCATTTGCGTCACTCTCGTAGCTGTAATTTAGAAACACAGGGGGCAGCCTCGGCTTTGCTTCCCCAGGTTGGGTGATTTCACTCTTTTTTTTTTACGTGTTCTCCCATTTCCTTCTGCTGCCTGTGTCGTTAATCGGGACTTCATTTCATTTGAAATGAGAAATGAAATAATCGCATCCCGATGTTCCTGTCGTCTAAACAAAGATGTCAGGGATATGGATGAAGACATATGACAGTGGGGGGGGGGGGGGGGG
>BJFM01002471.1:22296-40873 GCA_016586285.1 Arothron firmamentum
TGTGTGTGTGTGTGTGTATGTGTGTGTGTGTGTGTGTTTGTGTATTGTCCACTTTGAGCTATTTGTTACAGGGGAAATTTGAGTGTTTGATGGCGGAATGAGCCACACAAAGTTTAAAAACCCATCAATCCCCCTATAACCTGACTTAAACATTTCTCCACTGTTGCATCAGCTGACCTCAAAATGTTGCCGCCATTACAAGCTTGAGTTTGGCAGGAAACCATATAAATGTCACAAGATGTTGAAAACGTAATCCAAGAGCAACACCAGCTTGATCCTCTTATGTGTAGATCCTGCAGCTGGGCGATACTCCCGTTTTAGAGCTGATCTGCCTTTAAAAGACTGAGGCTGCTGCTGCGGGTGCGGAGGGCGTCTCTCTCAAACAATCAAACATTAATTTATTTCCAAACGTGCCCCAGATTACTGTAGATTTCAGAGAGTATAAGTGCCTTCCTTGAGAAGTGAGGGTCTGCTTCACACAAAATGATTTTATATTCTAAACTCCCCAATTAACTGCAGGATGCAAAAGAAATGTTGCCCAGAATGCATCTAGAAACCGGAGTTAACGGCTCCTTCGTGCTGCGTGTGATTGCAGGTATGACGCAGATGGAAGGAGAGGCCCCGCTGACCTGATGCGGCAGCTCACATTTTTCCATTCAGCGTTGTGCACACGATCTCTGCTGTTGACTCTGAGGCAGCGGCGCCCCCAAACGACCTCTGTGACCTCCACATGAACTGGGAAATCAGACCTAAGATTGTCAGAGGGGTGTGTGTGTGTGTGTCTGTGCGTGTGTGTGCACCTCTGTATACGAGACTGAGGGAGGAGGACAGACAGACTATTTGAGGAAGACAAAATGGATTTCTGAAACATTGCTGAAGGGCAAAGATGTCCCTCTTCTCTGCAAGTGCATGTGGAACGATGTCATATCTTCAACAGATCCGTGGAACTCTGAGAGAAATGATCCACTCCTCACAAATCTCTATAATAGTGGGCGCTTAAATTAACACATTAATAAAGTGCCACCTTGCCACCCACACACCCAGCCTCTTGCTCCCTCTCTCTCTCTCACACACACACACACACACACACACACACACACACACACACACACACACACACACACACACACACACACACACACACACACACACACACACACACACACCCACACAGGTTATATCAAGTTTTTGCTCATAAAAGAGGCTCCTGGTTGTTTCCAGAGACGTTAATAATGCTGCTCATGTCCCTTCATCAGCAACCTTTCATGTAATACCTCTAAATCAAGAAGATTCAACATTAGTACGGTACACCACGAAAACACACACACACGCGCACACACTTTGAAATATGGTGGGACAGGTGTGTGCAAAGAGGTACTTTGAGATATGCATGTCGTAATGTTCTCACGCGTGGCAGAGATCAAATAAATCCACTTTCCTACCTGCCCTGGGCCCTCAGGGGGAGATGAGGCAGAAGCAGAGAGCTCAAGTGTGTGTGTGTGTGTGTGTGTGTGGATATGAGAATATCTAACATTTATCTCAAGTGCACACAGGGCACTCCCACACTCGTCTACCCTCGTGCTGGTATTCAGAAGTGGTTCCTGGCTGTTCCAGTCATTCATGTGTCTTTTAAAACAAACACTGAACATAATCATCACAGAAATGTGAATGGACAAGTTTTCCTCGGAGATGTCCAGCAGAAGAGGAGAAATGCATGGCTATGCTAAAAAATGTGAAAGAATGATAAAAAAAAGAAGAAAAGAAAGAGAATTTGCTGGGGAAAAAACTCAGGATGTTGGTTTACAAACTGTTTCATTATGCAAATCCATGATTATGCAACTCCTGACATTTCCAGATGTGCTTTCTCTGCAGGTGCTGCATATTAATTTCCCTGCTTTGGTCAGGCATCAATAATTTACAACAATCAAGAGCGTTTATGAGGTTTATAGCCTTGCAAAGAAGGAGCCATTACATTTCTAAACCCAAGACTGAGTTTGGGCCCTCATCCTGGAATTTGATTTAATTCACACAGCTTGAAGGACAGTATGGAGCTTCTTTACTGATCCTTTTATTTGGAGCAGCTTGAAGAACTGCTACTATTGTTTTGGTTGCTTTTATTCCAAATTACTTTACAGACAGTATTTCTGCTCGTCAACGTATCTGCATTCTGCACCACACAGGGTCTCTGCAACAGTGACACTGCAGCCATTGTTCCTGCCTGCTGATAGATGAAATGAAGCCACATTTATTGTTATTTCATTGTGCATTTGTACATGTGACTATTCAAAAAAATTATGGTGAGAGGATCAGCACCGCCTGCAGTTTACAACCGAGCCGGTCGATGTCACAAAAATAGGAAATCTGAAAAACCTGAAAACCTGCTTCAGTCCTGCAGTTAGAAGAGATTCAATACTAGAGTAGATGAAAACACGCACGCACGCGTGCACGCATGCACGCACGCGTGCTCTGACAACTAATCTGACTAATCTGACAGCGCTTTAGTTCTTCTTAAAAAAAAAGACCACCCACCACACAAGCCCTTCTCTTCAATAAAAATAGATCCATTTTCTATTTTTAGTTCGACACCCTCAAACTCTTTCAGGAAAAAAAGAATAATGAAGCATTTAAGAAAGTAAGAGAAGCCCGATTTCCACACAAAAGATTTGTAGACGGGCGTTTTAAAGAGTATGCGGTCATGTGCCTACATCACTTCATTACATTTTGCTATTTTAATGTAGCTAGCAGGAGATGTATTCAGGTCACAGACTGTAGCCTCTCTAAGAGGTTCACTTTGCTGACAGCATGAGATCAGCAAGTCAAGCTAGTGAGGGCTTCTGGGGGAATGGAACAGGAAGGAGAGCATGAGAGGTTGCAGGACTAAAATCCAGTACGACAGTAAAGTATATCAGCGTCTTCCAAGACCACCCGCAGTTCACATTTACTTATTATTAATTTGCAATCTGAACTGAATGTGTAGAGAGAACAGAGATCTTGGTGGCTTTTATGCTTCAGAATAGGCTTAATGGGCACACTAATTGGCTTAGAGGGGTTGGTATTATGCTGCTGCTGCTGATTGTTCTTTCGGTGGTGACTAATATGACCTCTGCGTAGAAAAGGTCTTTAACCTCCAACTCACTGGCTGCACAATGAATACCATCATTTAATGAGGTCAGGAAACATTTAACGCCCAAGAGAGAACTGTCAGAAAATATCATCTGGCAAAACTGTACAAACTAAAGTCCATTCATGACAGACAGAAAAACAGAGATGAAAGATAGCCTGCAACCGAGAGAATCTCAAGTCCAATCCAATTTTTTGAGGTATTACATAACCTGAGCGGATAGCTCCATTGGCATTAATCTCTTAGGTTATACAAGGCATTTCTGGGCCAAGACACTTGGATTTGGACCAGCCTGTGATGCAAGCCAGCTTCAGCTCTTTCACCACTGTAGCAGTAAATGTACATGCACATCCGCATCAACAAGCACATATGTGTCCTCCGGCTTCCTCACCCCCGCCTGCAGGATTATGATATTGTCTGTCTTTCATGCCTGTCCAACATGCCTGTAAATATCCGCCTATATCTAATGGATAGTTAAACACAGGCAGTGTGGATGATGTGGATTTTTTTTCTTTTAACTTCATTTTTGAGTTGTACTGTGCATCAGCCGACACACTTGAAATTGTACATTTGAAACACAGAAGCAGCAATCATTCACTTAAGACCTGCTGCTCTCAGATTCACTTAATCATTCACTACTTCAGACCTTGCTATGAGTTATATACGGCGTTATCATCCAGCCATCCATCCAGTAATTTGTGAAGACCAACTTTTTAATGTGCATCCTGAGACACCAACACAGTGCAAGCGATCCTGCCATCTTTTACAAGTCTGACAACTGAACTGACCTTTGTAGGCATATCTGCCAATTCTCAGCTATATTTTAAGTCTAAAAAGGCTGTAGATTTTCCTGCTCTCTGCTGTTCCCTGCAGAGGTGTTATATGTCAACAAGATGACTCCCAAAGGCTGATGGGGGGGGGTCAATAAAAAAATCTTCTGTGATTTGTGAGAGCTGTTTCAGGTTGCACAGATTCTGCAGTCTGGGCATGGCTCCACCCTCCATACGTGTGTCATAGCAGTGAGAAATGATGGCAGATAGACAGGCTACAGCACCGTCGGCCAATTACAGAATGAGTCTGTTGGGTCTCGGACATTTCCATAATTTGAGTGATTATCTTCAGCAGGATTGCAATCTGTATAATTGGTTCAAACTTGGTCAATGCGGAAGACTTGCAAAGGTAGTCGCATTATGTTCGTGAAAGTTCTTACAGACACAGAAGTACAAACGTGTGTGCGTGTGTGTGTGTGTGTGTGTGTGTGTGTGTGTGTGTGTGTGTGTGTGTGTTGACTCTCAAGATGGATCAGTCAGCAGAAACACGTAGAACGTGCTGACACAGGGGATGAAGAGGCACACAGACACAGTGCCACTGTGGGTAAATACAAGATCAATACAGCGATACATAAATCAACAGGACGTGTTAGAGCGCTAATAACTAATCTTCAGGGTAAACACAAATTGCATGTAACAGAACATCTGCCTGGTGCATTTAACATGCAAAAAAAGGGAATACAAGACCACATGAGCATAAGGTGGTGTTTAGAAAGGTCGTGGCTGTCACAGTGGTCGTCAGGGGTCGTTGGCAACCGTGACTCTTAAAACAAAAGCGGTAAGATGTTTATTTAAGTAATGGGGAGGTAGACTGAATAGAAAACAGTACAGTAGGTCCTGAGGAAATAGAATTAATTGCTAATTCTGTTCAAATACTGAAAGTATAACTGTGTCATTACCGGATATGGAACCAAAAGCATGAACAGCTCCAGTAAAAAGTCACGCTGGAGCCCTCAGCACCTTCCACCCAGAGGAACTCACCCCTGCAGCTCCTTCACAGACATGGAGATCTTGAGGTTGTGGCCCAAAACATGGAGGGCAGTGAGGATGTCTGCCCACTGGACCATCTCTCCCAGAGGACCCCCTTTCAGCACTTTGGGGCTGAAAACATCTCCAGACTCCTCAGTCAGGAAGCCCACATGGATCAGGATCTGAAGGACAGGGACAGTGTGTGGCTCAGAGTTGGCACAAGAGCTTCATGGTGAAAAGTCACACTTTACAATGTTAACACAGAGTAGTCGAACCAGTACAAGGAAACATACTTCAAATAAAACAACTCCCTTGACCTCTCACTGCTTTTGTTTGGTCATTTCTCACCTCCAACATGTATACAGCAATTTTATTTTATTTTTTTAATATCTGTGCACATTAATTAAACAACACACAATGCAAAGAATAGAGCTTTCTGATGATAGAGCATTTAATATAAATCACATTTCATGGAATCTAATCTGCGTTATTTTATTGATGTTTGCAAAGAGTGCATGGTTAAGCTCTTTGGAAGCTTAGCTTCCAAAGTCTTAATGAGTTTGAGGATTAGAATGATTAGAATTTCTGACTCTTCCAAAAGTAAATTATGCAAACTGAAAAGTTATTCTTTGACATCCTTAAAGAATTATCCCCTCATGCACCAGTGGAGTGGTATGTGTATGAGGAAATCCATCACTTTGCTTTTCTAAGCCTTTCATAGCCACCAGATGGGTGTGCAGCCAATTGCAGCACATCATCAGATACACAATGAAAATTAAATGAAGAAAAAAAACCAAAAACCTTTTCTGTTCTGTTCTTTGTTTGTCAGCACATGTAAAGTGATGGAGTGAGTTCAGGTCCCACATCCTCAGACAACTCGTTACGGGGAGCAGACCTGTCATGCATGTCAAACTAGCCTCCTCATCAAGGCAATTTAGCAAGAGCAACATGTTCCAGAGTGGATAAATCAGGGCCGTGTCTAAGCGTTGCTACGCTCAGTGATCACTAACACAGCATGAACACCATCATGTTACACGCATAATGAGCTGGAGGCCAGATGGAGTGTGGGAGAAACTTTGTTGCATTGCTGCTACTTCTCTGCTTGTGCTATATTTAAATGCATGCCCAACGTGTGCCATTTCTGTAATCTACTGGTGCAGATCGCAGAGATATCTTTTCTCTTTGTGGCGACCAGACGACTAAATTCAAAAAACGTAAACATTAGCGTTGATTAATCACATTCTGTACCAATCCATCAGTCAGCCCACGTTCCAGTCTACCACCACAACTTCTCCACCCGAGGCAGCGATTCTTCGCTGCCCTAAAGTGGGAAAAATGGTTCCAGACTTAAAGGGACCTCATTTGCTAAAGGCTTTAATCTTGGCTCCTTTGGCCACTTGGCTGCACCTAGAAATTCTAATTCTTATTACTGGTCTGAAAGGGCAAATGTGGGGAGTCCAACTCTGACTGGGAATGGTTCTGACTTAACAAGCAAAGGGAACCAAGCTCCTGCTTCCAGGAATACAATCAAACGGAATCAGATGGAAAAGGTTTGAAAAGGAGCACCATTTACGCTGCATGTCACAGTTGGAGGTGTGTTTTATGTGCTGCAGCAACACGCGCCTGTGCACACGCACGGCTACTTCTTGACCGCAACCGTATGCAGGGACGTCCAGTTTACATAAAAATGGAGGCTGAGGTGATTTGAAAGCAATCCACACCAGAATCCATTTCCAGGGCCTGAAAAGGGTGCTTCGAAGCAAAGAGACAGCTGGAACATGGCAGAAGTGTCCTTTTCCCCCCCTGAAAACGTTGCTGAAATGGTTCAGCAAATCTATAACACAGTAGTATTCCTGCTGTTTAAATGGCTCATTATTCAAATGGCAGCTGCGTGATAATGCATGGACAGCTTCTCTACACGAATATATATGTTTAATAAAACCATTTGGTGCAGCACTCAAAACACGCTCTCTGCATAATGTCCGCTTCATAAGAAAAGATAAGTGAAATGTAATTATGCTCTGGGAGGCAGATGGCGAGACTAAAAATCTTGGTGCCAACATTATCCATTTGCTGGGCTTGGTGGATGTGGACCAAACAAGCTGGCAGCTGTGCAGATACAGAGACAGAAGAATCGAGTTTCACACACTGGCAGCAGCACTGTTAAACAAAAAAGCAAAATATCCCCACGATGGCAGCCAAGCTGAATAAATGTGAGCATGTTTCATTAAACTGGCATCCACACAGAGCCAGTTTAATGAGGAGAAAGGTGAGGGTGCTTTACAGAACCACAGAAGCTGCAGCTCTGATCCACTGTTGAGAAGAGCCTTTCTCTCTCCAAACACCAACTACATTAGAGGGAAGTTCAGTGCTGCATATTGTCGAAGAACTCACTGGATCCAAGCTGAGGTTTGCTGTGGCGATGTGAGTTTAATTTAAAGTATGCCGGCACACTGGCGGACTGACGGACACAGAGCTGGTCTGAGTCGGTGAGCTGACCCAGATCAGTGGAATCAGGGTACATTTACACAAGGGAAACAAAAGGCAGTGATCGCATATGGAAATACAGCAGTATCACACAGGAACCGGGAAGACGGGGGAGACAATAAGGGCTAAGCAGGGGGTCGGTGCCATTTGGGCATAGGCCCAAGACCAAGGGGCATGGATACAGGCTCCTTGATTGAGGTGTTAATCAAGGATGGGAAATACAGTAGGAAAGGGGGCACACAAGACAGTAGGGGGTAGGAAGGGAAAACAATGCCATTTGTGTGGACTCCAGGATCACGGCAGGTCTCTGATTAACATCTTAATCAGACACAGGAGGTAGAGGAGAAGAGGGAGACGACAGGGCACTGGAGAAGTGATAAGTCTTGATGGATGAGAGCAGATTGCTAAATCATACCAGGTAGAAGAAGAAGAAGCAGACGTTCCTAATACATAAAAACTCCCTAGTTGACAAGGCATTTCAATATACAGAGACATTTCTTTGTTTTCTTCCTCAATATCAAGATTAAAGCACAGAATTAACATTCGTGTGACAAAACAGGAATCAATAGCCAAATGAAAGAAGATGGAAGAACCAGCCAGACAACCGAAACTCTAAAGCGAAAGCAGATTATCTGGAACTTGTGTGCTATAGTTAGAGCACAGTCCTCCGTTCAGTGGTCTTGTGCTACTCTCAGATGATGTGTGTGTCTTTCCGTTTGTATTGATTTGTTTTGGGTTTTTTTTTTATGTGCTGACATATCGACCAGCTCTGCGTGTGGTCGGTACGGATGCTCCTTTGTTTGTCACGAGCTCGAGGGATTCTCAAAGGCATCTGACGTGACTGCCTGTGAACGTCTCATGGGGATCAAACACAAAGCTCTGCCAAATCCACAGAGGCAGACGGAGTTACAACAACAATGCGCTCACTTTCAAATCTCTCAGTCACCCTTACGACACCCGTCTGCCAGCGCGCGAGTGCCTGATCATCCTCATCCTGAATGGAGTTCTCTTTGTGATTATATAACGGAGATAAGCCGTGAAAACAAAAGCAATTGTCTTCAATGCGCGGACACTTTGCGGAGGTTGAAATGTTCGGGATGTCTTTGCTGGCAGCGTACGGGAGGCTCGAGCACGGAGCAGACGGCTGCTCTGCTCTGCCCACTCACAACTACCAGGGTCACAACAGAGAATGCAAATGCTTGGTTCAGCAGCTGTTAGTGTCCTGCATATGTGTTTGCGCGTGCGACCCTGTTTACCGAGGCACCAGGGCCCCCGATGAAGGTCACAGCTGTCTGATGGGTGGCCACAGGTGGCTACGCAGAAGGCTGCTGCCAACCACGACTCCACCGCCCTTACGTTCACCTTCCCCGTCACCCTACTGTTATGCCTCTGCGGAATATTTTCCTCCTTTAATTCCCTCTCAAGTCTCCTCAATGACATATTCCTCAGACCTGTACACATTTAATCTTTTTCATCACACCCACTCGCTCTCACACGCACACACACACCCACCCACCATCTCACTTCATCTTCCGTATCATTATTCAACAGCCTTGTCTGAACTTCATCAGTCAGAGGTCAATTAACTCTCAAGAGCAGCAGACGGAGAGGAGCGTCTGCTGACAAAGACGCGGAGAACGTGCACGCACCCAGCAGATGCACACGTGCACAAAGTCACATGGGCTTGTCAAAGCTAAAGAGAAGTTTTGAATACAGTCAGTACAAATAGATCAGTGGTGCTTTGAACAGATATTCCACTAGGAATGTTCCCTTAACAAAAAAAAAAACACCTCGAGAAGAGATCATCACAGTTGTTCTGGGTCTCGCTGGAAGATTTAAAATCATTTCTCCTCTTCTTCTGCTCCTCCAACAGTGGTGGCTGGGTAATGAGTGAATCTTGCCTTCAAGTATTTGCAGCTTTGATAAGAAAGGGGCTTTGAAAGAAACAGAGTGCATTCTTCCCCAGCTAAAGGGGCTGAATAACGAGTGACTAAAAGATCTCTGCGGCATCAAAAGAAGGCTTGCTATTCATGGCTCATGTGGACGGTCGCTCATGGCTCCATCTGTCCAATATTTGACTGTAAATATTTTGCCGTGACTCCAAGTTGAGAGACATCATCCATTACGGTGTGTCCGTAACACATCTTCCCATTTACTTTCCTGTCGTGTGCTGCTGAGAGCTGCCTCAGGTTTTCTTCTCGATCCACCCTTTCTCCTGCCGCACTTGTCCCTGCGCTAATGTATTTTCCGAGCCGACATCCATTTTCCTCACACAATCAAAACGACAGCATAATAGGAGAAGGAGAAGCAACAGAACCAGAGAGGGATGGTGAACAGAAACAAACAGGCTGACAAAGTTGGAGACTTTTGATTTGATATACAGATTCGAGAGTATTTATTTTGCTGTTAGTGTCTTTTCACACACAATTTCATGCATCTGCGCATCTTTCATAAAGACAAAGACATCTGCTGTTTACAGCAGCAGCACATTTAAAGGAATCTAGGCTCTTCAAGTAGCCACGGAGCTGTGATAGAGGTTCAAATGGGTACCCTCAGCGCAAAAAAAGGAGGATAACAACATCAATCTCTGTGACAGAGGACTGTTTCCACCCTGTTAACTTATTTTAGAGCGAGGGGGGGCAGAAAGAAGCCTTTCGTGGCAGAGAGTGTGTGTGCTCAATCTGCCTTTTCACATTAACACATTCATTTATCACCATTTTCTCAGCTAAAAAGGATTATCCATTCAAAACAGATAAGTGATGTTAGAAATAGGCAGCCTGGACACACAGCAAAGAGAGTTTCTGAGATTTCTGAAGTTTAATTAAAAACTGCTGCCAGTGACATTTGGAAAAGTGAGATTTTTAAATCAGACTGTCATATATCCTTAACCAATTTTCACTGAAACACCCACTGTGGCCTTCTCAGTCCTTCCACAGATCCTGTGGCTGCACCTCCATTATGCCTGTCGTAATCCATATTCCACTGTACCTTTCGCTCTTCAATCCTCCTTTTATCCAGCCGCGCTCATCTCATTCTTCTCCCTCTGGCACTGACACGTACTTGACATCTCTTCATCATCAGTATTTCTTACCTCCTTTCATGCGCTTCCACCTCATCCATCGTTCCATCTCTGTCTTACTGTTCAGCCTCTGCCTACAAGCACCCTGGTGCCACACCAACCAAACACATTCGGCAGTTTGAAGTAAATTATGCGGTGAACAGTTCTGACTGGTGGGTGAGGGGCAGACGAAACAATAAACCAGCGACTGAGCAGCGAAAACACTGCGACGAATGACCTTTTCATTCAGAAGGAAGCCCATCGCGATCAGATTTTACCATAAGTCATAGAAGCATTTTTACAGTCCTGCCCTGTCTTACCCCCGGCACCCTGTGTCTTACCTTCTTCTGGTCCCTCCATCGTTCCTCCAGCCTGATGTCCAGGCGGTTGGCCGCCGTCGCCCACTGTGGCGCGAGGCGACGGATTCGGCGCTTCATGAAACTTAGCGACTCTTTTCCTGCTCCAATTTGGTCCAACAGCACAGAGAGGTCGGTCCGGAAGGCAGCCTGGGAAGACAGGAACAGGAAGTGTGAATGGGCAGCACTGAGGACGGAGAAGAAAATGACAGACTGGAAAAATAGTGGATGTTTTAAAAAGTAGGAAAGAAAATTCTGTACTGGAACGTATGCCCCAACAGTGCTTTAGCCTTAGTTTGACAGAGATATTTACAGCGGCCCACACCCCCCCCCCCCCTCCTCCTCCTCCTCCTCCTCCTTCCTCCTGCTTTGACAAAAATCAATGTGTCCTCCCCCCAGATCAACCTTGGCTAAACCCCTGTTTACTCTGCAGATGCAGGCAGTCTCCTGCTCTGTTCAGTTATTTATGTCGAAAGGGAAAGATCTCTTTCTGATTCACTGCAGGACAGTTTCCTGTAAGCACAAATAAAATGTAAAAAGAAAGAGGAATACATTCAGAGAAATCCATGTTTACATAGATATAAAAATGAAAATATTCATAAGGAAGTATGGATATTATTGATTGGTGCATGAGCGTACATGCACCATGTGTGAATACGTGTGTTCCTGCATTGACATACATGCGCGTTTATTTACATGCGTGATACATGAGCTGCTGTTACTTCCCCCACCTGTCTCTTTGGGGCTTTGGAATGATGTGCACGCTGAGCTGGGGGGCTACTGTGATTCCTCCAGGCCAGCGGGGGGCAGAACCACTCCACTTCACTCAGGTAGATGAGGAAGGAACAGTCTGAACCGTCAACTCCATAGAAGGCATAGCACGGATCGGATGTCCAGCGTGCACGCATCCACTAACAATCAACAGAGAAGTCGTTTATTTGGAGAACCACAACCAAATCAACAAGATCTTTTTTTATACCAGTGTTTTTGTTTTAACAATTATACCGCATGCAAAGTCTCATCCATTATTTCTTAGTACTGCATCAAAATTCACTGCAGCGGATTGAGTTAATGTTTTAAGGTTGGTTTTTTTTTTCTCCGATAATGCTAAAAAAAAAAAAACCCTTTGTGAAGAAAAAGACTCAAAGCTGTTACTCACATCTACCTTTCCTGGACATTCTGGATAGCGTGGGTCTCTGGGAACTTCACACTGGTTGGATGTCCCATCTCGCCCTGCTGGTAAACAGCAAAAATGTGTTTGCTTAAATAAATTAGGTACACGTACATTCAAGAAAGTTCGACATCAGAAAGATCCGAGCTGTCTTCCTTTAATGGAGGTTGTTTTAACTTAAAAATAAATGTAAAAGTTAACCAGTAGTAGTATAATACAGACAGTAATACAAGGTTACATTACATACTGTACTGTACTTTATTCTCAAAGCCACATTAGAGCTTTGGATTGTCAAAAGTCAAAGTCCCCCTGGGTTCCGGAACATCACTAAAATTTAATGAGCTTTTCCCTGGCCCATTATCAACATTTCCTGAAAATTCTATTAAAATCTGCTCATAACGTTTTAGCTATTTTGCGAACAGTCAAACGGACAGCGACACATGAACCTCCTCCCTTGACAGAGGTAATAATGATCCTCCTGTAAGGACACTGGGAATCTGTCATGAAGCAAACCATCTCACTTAGCAGCACATGCAGGAAGTTCAATTCTCTTTAAAATGTAGATTTTATTCGTTTCAGAACATTATTTCCCCTTGTCAACTGTAGATATGAACCCATCTGACCCACACACACTTGGGTCAGCGCCTCCAGGCCTGTGTGGCAAACTGTGCACGAGTCTGCCCTCCACATTACAGCTGGAAACACATTTTCACTGTAGACCAGCTGAGGATGACTCAGCTCAACTTGCAAATTAAAGAGCAAGTTAAAACTATAGTAATAAAATACATATATTTGTATTTGCTAATGACTAATGTGTGTGTTCTCTCTGTACCCACAACTCCCCAAGGTTCCCCATCCGTGTCAGAGTACTGCAGTGCCCATTATTCATAGAACAGCCTCTGCTTCACCGACAATACTCTCTACATTAAGTGCTCCACTGACTTAACGGGATTGAGGGAAGGCTTTGCACAAACACATTTGCCTTTTCTCTTTTGCTCTCCGTTGTGTCTGTTTCCATTTTCCATTTCCCTAATGAAAAAGAGACAATTCTCCGCATAAGTCTTCCCCCAGGCTTTTCTCCACTGACAGCAAACACTCACGCAGAGAAATGTAGCTTAGCATTGTGACAGCGATGGCAGCGCCAATAACACTAATTAAAATCATGGTTAACGAGAATCAAACCTTGGCTTGTATCCCTGGAAGACTTTTACATTCGTGCCTTGAGGAAAAGTCTAAACATGTCCGCATTCTTTTCCATTTTTCTGACATTCCCTCTCTCACGTGTATGACCATGAGATTAATAAACTGCTGCTGAGCTGTATGGTAATAACGCCCGACGCCAACTCCAATTTATCCGTCATTAGACAAAGCAGCAGTGTTTTCATTTTGGCATGAGCAAGTGTCCCTGTAGATACGGAGAGGTAAAACAAAAGGAGATCCTTATTTATTCTCTTGCAGGCTTGGGCAATTACTCTGTGTGTGTGTGTGTGTGTGTGTGTGTGTGTGTGTGTGTGTGTGTGTGTGTGTGTGTGTGTGTGTGTGTGTGTGTGTGTGCGTACCTGTAGGACTGCCACCAGCATTGTTTAGGTCTTGATTAAAAATGCACAAGACGCAGAGGACACAAAACAGGGTTGAATGGAAGCAATGATGGGATATTCAGGCAAAGGAGCCCAGCACGTGCACACACACATACACACACGCAATTGCACTATTCACGTTCTCGCTGCTGGAAAATTGTTGCCGTTTCTGCTCCCGATGAAAAGCCGACACTGTAGCCCAGGTCAAGATGCTTTGATGTAACTGTGAGATTGTCACTATTCCAGTTTGTGATTTTTGTTGAATATTTAATTTTAAATCTACTGCATCTTCCCCTTCTTTTTTGCCTTTGCGCATAAAGACTAAAAATGGCAAAGCCCCCCCGTCAGATCCCAGAATAAACGTTACCTGTTGTGAAGAAGAAAATCAGAAATCATACACCACTGACATGGGTGAAGGTGGTGCTCGCGGCTGTACCTCTTCCTTGTACCACGCTGTTTTGCAGTATCTGCTCCACCCTGATGGCCATGTTGGACACATTCTGGGCAATCGCTTGGATTCTCTCCACCAGGCCGGCCGGTTGAAACCTGTGCACACAACAGCACAGAAACACGAGTGAGGTGGAACCAAAGCCAGAGCAGAGGGTGGGCTGCTAGCACACTGTTGTCACACAGTGGAGCGTCCCGTGTTTGTCTTTGAATTTGTGCCGGTCCAAAAATATATGTTGTGTCTGCCAACGCACAGGTCAAACACAATTAAGCCCTTTATTTTGAAATCCTTTTCTGCTGACTGAATGTGTTTTAATGCTTTCAGCAGATGCACCCGGTGATTTAAGTTTTAACGGCTGCTGCTGAGAGCTGCAAAGCGCACTAACTCAATTTAGTTGTAGGTCATGATCTTGCACTGTTTAGCCAATTAAAATCCATTAATTCTGATTTAACACAAAATTTCTACAGTAATTAGACAGTTCTGAAATGATGTTCTAAATTAAACAGCTTAATTCACAGTCCGTTAATACATACTGAGGTGAAAAAAGCTGCGCAGAGGAGTGAAGACAAAGCACCGTTGGAGTTAAGGAGATGTTGTTGTGTTACCATAATGAGCCATGAAAGAATCAATTATGAATGACATCCCCAAAGACATGAGCCCCAAACACTAATGTTCCAGACAACAACATGTCTTGGACAAAAGAACAACATAGCGTATTTGCATCATGCATAACTTTTAGATTTGCCTGCACAGCTCTGTATTTCTCTGTTAGGTAATAGTCCCTCCCTTCTTCACTTATTCTTTTCCTTTCCACTCTTTCCATTTTCCCATCTTCTCTCCAATCCCACTCTCTTTAAGCTGCCTTCCATCTTACATTCTAACAGATGTAGAAGTGTTGGTGCGACATGAAAATTGTTGTACACTTGGTTGAAGCGTGAAAGAGAATGAGCCTGTATTGTTAACGCAGCTACTCTTCAGGGGCGACAGGCTTTTCAACCAGCTAGTCGGGGGGAGAAAAGTGTGCTGTTGTTGTGTGAATCGCTTTTTTTTTTTATTGGCTGGCGTTCTGCATCCTCCTCATCTGATCTCATTGGGCTTGTCATGCAAAGCCCAGAAAGTTTCACCCCAAATACTCATTATCTTCGTTTAAATCGGCGGTGCCCAACCGTTTTTGTGCCACGGACCGGTTTAATGTCAGACAGTGTTTCCAGAGACCGGCCGTTAAGACGTGGCGGATAAATACAACAAAAGAACGGGATATGACCGTCATGAAAACTGTGGTATTTTCTAAATATAATAATAAAGGTGTGTCAATAGTGACCCACAGACGGATGTAACGAAGAGAATCTGGTAATTTTTCAAAATTAAACATCGTTCATTTTCAGATAATAAATAAAACAAAGTCATGTAAGTTATTTATTCCTTTTGTGCGGCCCGGTACCAAATGACCCACGGACCGTGTACCATGTCGCAAGCAAGTCCTTGGAGGTGGAGGAGGAGAGGAAGATGACGGTGATGAAAACTGGTCACCATGTGTATCAAATCTGTGCAGCTTAGCTAAATGCTAACATTCAAAATCACTTGGGACCATGACTAGGCCCAGTTTCCACCTGTGAGCTCTTGTTTAAGCCCGTACAGCTGTGTTAAATACTGTATATGAGACAAAGCTGCCAAAAAACATGACTGTTGAAATGGCTTTAAGCCGCAGGGTGGAATTAGGACGGCCTCAGTGAAAGCATGAGGAGAGCTGACAGGAGCACTCAAAAGAGCCTGCTGTGGAGGTTTGGGCATCAAGTCAGGATGTCGGCTGGAAGCCCCCACAAAGATGTGATTTGGGCACATCAAGCTGGAGAAATCCCCTGTCTGGGCTAAGCTCCTGAACATTCTGCGCTCCCCTACTTCTCTGTGTGACAGGTGGCTAATGAACTTAATGAGCTTATTATCAGTCATCATTAAGATGAGGTATTGTGCCTGAAGTGAACAATTTTTTAAAACTGTAGCAGTTTATTTTGTGCATTAAGGTTTGAATATGGCACAAACCTGCACGAGAAGCCTGTGTACATTTCTGTGAATGTTCTGTCTAAACAGCCGTGCGAGGCGTATTCATCCTTCCACATGTGTTTCAACTCCTGGCATTCATCCAGCTCTTCTACTGTAATCACATATGAAGCCTCGAATGTGTTTCAAGTAGTAAATTAAGAGCTCGTTTCCTCTGGCCCATTTCCCCGGAGAAGGATGACATCATGTTTACATCAGGTAGCATCAGTCAGCGACCGCGAGGCTCTGATAGTCCCTCCTCCAACATCGACCCATTTCACGCTGCAGAATCGGAAAAAAAATAGGTCTTCCTTTCCTGCTTCTACTAGGTGGATGAATTAATCATGTCATCCTTTCCAGTGAATTCCACAAAACAAAAATAACACCTAAATGATCTGGAAATCAGACAGCAAGCAAGATGCGTTAAGATTTCCATTTCAAACGTTAAAACAGATTAAACCATGACAGGATGAGCGTAATCATGGATGATGCCTCCATGGCACCTGTCCTTGAATCAGCCTGGGGAGCTGTGACAGTGCCCATGACGACACACGCTGGCCTGTGCGCGACCTCGCCAGATAAGCTGGCCTTGGATTGCTGCTACAAGTCCTTCCAAAAGCGCGGAGGCCCAGAGGAGAGTTTCACTGAAAGGCACATTTCAGAGAAACACAGATGAAACGCTGAGATGAGGGAGACGATCGCACAATGACAGTCGGGAAAAAAAAAGCACGAAGCAAATGAAGCAGAGAGCAGGCGGCTGCAAAGACGCAGCCAGCACCAGACGTCAGCATTGAGAAGAATGGCAGAATGAATAGAGGCTCAGTGTATTCATCCAGAAGGCAACAAAACGGCTGGACTACAATAATAAAACATTTAGAATGTTTAAAAAAAATTACAAGGATAAGCATAATTGATGGTCCACAGATTTGTTCTACTTGCATTTGAAAATCCCCTCTTTCGTGTTGAGCGTTATAAAGCAGAAATGAGGAGAAAAATGACTGATAAAAAGTGGGAGTCAGATAACTGGCAAAAGAAAAATCAGTGTGATCGTGTCTCCGACATCAGCGTCTCTCTCTGGCTCACCAGAGCTCAGAGCTCCAGTAACATCCCATAAACATGTAAAACAGGCTCAGCGGGAGGATTTCTGCTTAATTTATTTTCTTTTATTTTGTACGTGTGCGTGTGTGTGTGTGTGTGTCCTGAACTATTCTACAACTGACCTCAAACCACCAGGTAATGACAAAAAAAAGAAATTAGGTCTACAAAAAGGAATCCTGAGAAATAAATAACCTTATTATCACCGAACACAAACGCAGACGAGTGACTGCACGTGCACACGCACTTAATCATGTAAAGCGTTACAAGAAACACAAGAGTTGTTGCTCTGCTTCTTCCTTCTTTCCTTTCTGTAAGCGAGCGCTGTGAAAAAGAGCCTTCCAGGATGGAGAACCCAGCATTCATCTACAGAAAACACATTCTAAACAAAGCTCTCCTGCTGGACGCTGCACCGAGAGCCGGCTGCACACATTCTACCCCTTCCTTTCCTCAGACTCTTCGTTCTCCCTCAACGTCCCTCCCGTCCTCCCGTTATTTTGCCTCCGTTTTCCGCTCTAACGAGCGGCGGTTCCCCCCGGGCAAATTCTCAGTCTTCATCCGCAGACATCAAGTCCCATTCGCTGATATGCAGGAGAGTGTCAGGACCACTAAAGCTCAGAGGAGGAAGACTCCTGCACAGTCAGTGTGTCCACATGTGTGTGTGTGTGTGTGTGTCCTTACACTGCTACATACTCGGGACCAAAATGCTCATTCTACTAGCAAAGTGAGGACATTTTGGCTGGTCCATAGGACTTCAAAGGCCTGTGTGAGGGTTCAGACTTGGGTTTGGGTCAGGTTTGGGGTGAGGGGCTGGTTAAAACTGTACATTGTACCTATAAAGGTCCCCAGAAAGAAGCGGGATGGTGACCTAACATCAATTTCAGCTCCTGCTTGACCTTGACCCCACCCTGGGCATATCCACCCACGTGACCTCCTTCCTGTCGATATCTACAAATCCAATCACGTCACATAAAAGTGTCTGCTCTTGAAGCGCTGGAACCAGAGGGAGGCTGCGCCCGGGCGTCATTTCCCAGTCATGGACTTGTAGCAGAACATTTTCCCCCACATTAAATCCCCATTACCGGACATTGATTGCAGTTAACACCGAAGTCAGACCGTATTAATCGCTCCATCCTTCCGCTTTAGTGCTTCTGCACAGATCAGAACCTCGGCGCTGATCTGGGATCATTTAACAAGGTTTGAGGAAGTGAGGGGATTTCTGTCGGGGGGCACGTCGCATCAGAGCCGCAGCAACGCAGTTTGGTCAGAGCGCCCGAAAATGACGGCGACTTCAGGGGAGACAATGTCAAGTAGGCAGCAGATGCAGGTTTTAGGAGGTCAACTGAGATGTTCTGATAGACATAGACAGTTCCACAAGCCATCGTGGGATGTGTGTGTGTGTGTGTGTGTGTGTGTGTGTGGGGGGGG
>BJFM01002471.1:40890-62170 GCA_016586285.1 Arothron firmamentum
GGGTTTGAACAAACAAGTTAAATAATAATGTAATGAGCAGCAGACAGACAGAGGTGTGTGTGAAGGACAAGGAGCGGGTCCAGCAGGAGGAGGTTGAGCGTACCTGCTGATGGCAGAGCTGAGCTCGTCCAGGCGCTTTGCGTCGCTGGTGGAGGTGTTGTCAAGTTTGGACAGGCTGTCTATTCTCTTCAGAATCACCTCCAGCATGTCACTGATCTTCTTCAGCACGCCGCGCGACTCCACGCCTCCCAGCACTTGAAAGAGGGGCAGAGACAGCAGATGAAGGATGAGCCCTCGAAGGGTGCAGTGCCTAACAAACTTGTAGGAAGGCACGTGCATCCATCTGAACGCTCGCAGCCTTTCCTGGCCCGCTGCCTGGGATCTCGCCGTCTTCTCATTTGTCTGCCTGCCGCAGAAATGTCGTGGGTACGATCTGTGGACAAACAAGCTTAATCCGCCTGGCTTCTGAAGGGTTTTATGAGCGAAAGGTGGTCTTTCCTTCAGCAGATGAACATCTCCCTGGAGTGCACATTTGAAATGTGCATTTAAAGCGGGCTGATTGATTTGCCTCCATCGGTTCTACTGACACCAGAAGAGTTTAGCTGAAGAGCTACACACACACACACACACTGCAATTAGTAAAATGAATATTACATGACATCACAGTTCAATGCAACAGGTAAAACTGGGCCTGGTGGGTTTCATTAAAAACAAATACAACAAATATAACCAGGGCTTTTTTCAGTATTGTGCAAATATTAAAACACTCGTCTTTTTTTTTTTTTCCTTTGCTTGCAACAGTTTTCTAATGGCGCACGTGAAACTTCATTTGGAGCAGACGTCAAGTCAAGGCAAAGAAAATGTCTGATGGGACAGAGTGGAAAGTTGATCTGCGTGAAGGCTGCGACGCCCCCACACTGGGAGTTGTACCATTTAAACTGAGAAATGGAAAGAACATGTCAACGCCTTAAGAAATAAAGACAGACTGGCTGTATTCTGAACTCCAGCCTTCTGTCAAGTCCGTGTTCAATCACATCTCAATTGAAGGCTTCCTCTAAATTCTTCTGGCTGCTGTAATTGTGTGTATAAAGACTTGTCACCATAGCTGAGGAGTTAGCTTTAGCACATAAAATGTAAGCACAGATGGTCAGAAAGACGGGGAGGGAGGCAGAACACACTCCGTCTGGATGAAAGGTGTTCCAGCCTCATTAGGATAATTACACTGACACCTACAACTATCCATCCCCAGTCTGAACTGCTTTCAAAAGAGCACAGGAGCGAGGACGCTGACTCAGAGGCACCGGGGGGAGCTTCTCATTTAACGGCCTTGCAGACCCACTTTCTAGAAAGTATTTCAAATAGCCATTTTATAAATCCACTAATTATTATAGGATGATTTACTAACACTAAGAATTCTAAATCTTCTTCTTCCTAACTGCTTTTTTCCCCAAAAAGGAGGGTGCTGGAGCCTATCCCAGCTACAAAGGCATCCATCCCTAGACCAGTCACCAGCTCATCACAGGGCCCCATCGGAGCATTTGGGGGTCCTGCACCTTGCTCAAGGGTACCTTGGCAGTGCGCTGAAGGTGCCCTGGGCACCTCTCCTGCTACCGGCACACCTTGCAACTTCTGTGTGCAAGCAGGGCCTGAACCAAGAGGCCTCTCCTCAGCCCGGAGCGCCCACAGACCGATCTCCCACCGCCCCATCGCGCCTCTTGTACGGCGGAAAGTTGAGTCCGGCCAGCTGATTCTGTCTGTAAGCTTCTCTCTGCAGAACTTAAAATCAATGACACTAATTCTATATCCATTAAATCCGTATCCAATTCCATCCATTCATTCATTTGTTTGGTCATGCTGTAGAGGTTGTGAAAGAAGATAGTTATACGACTGTACTGTACACACTGGTGTGTGTGTGTGTGTGTGTGTGTGTGTGTGTGTGTGTGTGTGTGAGGTTTTGGAATATGGATCAGCTTTTAATGATGCAATGCTGAGCTCCAGGCTGTGTTTTCAGCAGTGCAGCCTGGTTCAGCTCGGTACAGAACAGTATGCAGCGGTGACGCTTTCTATTGAAGCTGTGTACCAACTAGGTGGAGTGCACCAAACCACCTGTTATTTGGGGTGACACACACGACAGAACAAGCAGACGAGATGGTTCCCGTCCAATTAAGCCTGCAGCGTGGAACCTCTGCCTCTCTCGTGGCAGCAAGAAAGCAGCAAAGCCATAAGTTCCACCCGGCGCTGTTAGCCTGTCACACACAGTGAGGCTGGCTGTCTGTTGCAGAGCAGAGGAGGGAAAACAAGGAAGTCACTGAAACAGGGAAATCAATAGGCGTTTCAGAAAAATATAACTTAGCGCTTCAGACGGATCACAAAAGGTTTGCTTAGAACAGGGACTGTAGGTGGAGGGGCTGCGCTCTCCAAGGTGCTGAAACAGCAACCGCCGCCAGTCAGAACAGGCAAAACCACAACTACGTCAAACACACCCACTAATTAAACCACTGTTGGAGGATGTGGACCTCCAGAGTTCAGATAGGAGCTGTTCTCGGGCCCCTGCATAGTCTCTGTCCTGTCAGACAGCGTAGCTGCTGGTTTTGTGTGTTTGCGCGATAAATGCAGAAGGTGAGCTCAGAGTCGCTGCATTTCATGGCATGTTGGCTTACTCAGCGGCCCCCGGCAAACACTCACACAGAGTCCTGCTTAAGCCTTCTCTCTGGGCTCAATATTTAGCGTCACAGCACATCACATTTCTCCTGAGGAACGTAACGTGTGAAGCGTGAACGGAACCCTTGTTAGCGTTTCTAAAAGCGCTGCGGAAAACAGAGCGAGGTCTTTTGTTCCTCTGTCGCCTCGGTGCGAGTGAGGCAGCAGCCAACAAAGTTAGCCGTTTTTAACTATCAAATCAGAGCCAATTATCGGTGTCTGGAAGTTCTGTTTGAGCAGAAATGCAGACAGACTGTGGGCGAGAGGGTAAAATTACCTCAGTTTGTCCATGCCTGGCATTCAGGAATGGAAATGACAAGATAGCTTTGAGTTAGACTGAATCAGTTTAAGACCACAAATGTCAGAAAACCATACTGAAACCAAGAAAAGTGTGTCTACGTGTCATTTTCGGCGGTGCATATGAGTGGAGAGGAGAGCATGTAGCAGGTTATGCTATTAAAACACCTCCTGTGTCTCTCTATATTCTATATATGCTATATTCTTTTCTCTCTTAGCAGCATGCTGCTGCACATAATTCATGGTGTGCAGATTACAGACCGTGTGACCGGCAACAATCACACATCTGTGTGCATGAAGTATTAAAGTGTGTGTTCCAGAACAGGCTAGTGCTGAATGGCTGTCGGAGGAAAAAGCCTGCATAATACATGAAAAGACAAACATTTGCGGTTGGATGATCCTGCTGCCCTGCTGCAAAACGTTTTAGAAAGAAATGGCAAGTAAATTATTTTCTTTGTCGTTTTCTTCTTCTAAGAACAACACATACGCACCCATTTTGCCATTTCTTTCTGGAAGCTGGTTTAATGGACAAATACATGAAAACATTTCACAAATCAATACAGCAAATGCCTATTAAAAGGGTCAATATGTCTGTATCAAAACACATCATTGGCAAAATAATGGAGCATGAATTGCCTTAGTGACAACACAAAGCGCTTAATATGGTTTGTTTCATTTAGTTGGAAAATTAATTTTATAACGTAGGCATGCAATAGCAGCGGCCGTGATTTTTAACTGCGGCTCCTGCACTCGCACTTCTGCTTTCCCATCAACCTCTTTGTGCTCTATTTAGCTCCATTACCGACATCCAGAACTCCTCCCTCTGTGACTTTAAACTTCGCCTGGTCTGCAGTAAATTCAGCCGGTAAAACTTCCCGCTCATCCATCAGCGGGCAGGCTGAACAAGCAGCCTGCTGCCTAATGTTCTGCTTCCAATCTCCAGTATGTCTCAGCTTCCCATTTGCACTACCACAACCAATTACTACATATTACATGCAGTTTAATTATTATGGTGATACTGCTCATTAGCTAAAGAATGGAGGGATTCCAGTGCAGTTGCAAAGAAGTATATAGTAACAGTCGGGGCTTTAGCATATTAAAATGCAGCAAATGAAGCATGAGATGAAAATATGATGCTGGCAGTCAAGTAAATATTGATAATAACTGATAATGTAGATGGCAATTGAAATAAAATTCATTTTCTAGGAGGTAAGAGCAGGATACAGATGGCAGCTGTGGTTCGGGATTCACGCTCTGGAACATTTATTGTTCATCGGATGTGACATTTTGCCACCATTTATTCAGCGATGTCAATGCAAACTGGGTTTGGTGAAGGCAGATTATTTATAGAGAGGACATGAAACACTCAGGGAGAGACAGCTACAGCGCGCGCTAATGCCGACGAGTTCTTTCAACGTGGCTGATGGGATGATGACATTACTCCCCCGCTTTAAGTAGCCGTTTCATTTGAGTGGCCTGATTTCCATGTTCTGGCAATGATGAACCCCCAAATCCGCCCTACACAAACCTAATTGCATTTACATAAATGAAAGATAAAAGGCAGGGTGAGTCCCCTGTGAAGCGTCTTCTTCAGACATACAGTACGTAGTCGCATTAATAATAAACAGGGATTAAATATGAACAATGCACCCTCACAGCTGCCTGAACGTAGTCTGAACCGCCTTGATTTCTAACCTCACATCGCAGCATCTATGAAACATTCATGTCACATCCGCGCGCCATCTTGACAGCCTTAAACTGTGACCCTGGTGACAATTTCTGACAGCCTCCTAAAGACGCTGTCCTTCAGAAAATGTTCCTCCGTTGGTTGAACGCGTGGATCACGCCGGCTCTGACAGACACAGCTGCGGGGGCTCCTTTCACCACAGCCACGTCCGTGCGTTGGTGCGTCAGACACCACAGACGCTCAAGAAAATGTGCTGTCGAGGCCAGTTGCACAAATAAAACGGAGAAACGTGTTTGATGAGACCTTTTCTTTCTTCATCTCGACTGAAAGGGCGCCAGTATTTGGTTCATCATTGTTCAGACTAAAACCAGCGGGTCTCCCTGCGCACTTCTAACAAGCACCGAGTCTGAACCCTGTCTGAAAATGTGTCTACGTGTCCAACAAAACAAGCTCTCCAGGATTCCAGACACGCTGTTAAACTCAGATTTATACTTTTCCTAATGTTCCTCTGGCCTGAGAGACTCTTATGTGCTCATGACTAAAAAAAAAAATATTAAAATGATTTATAATATTGACATTAATGCTAATTCTGTTCATTTTTATCTCTATTTTTAAGGTGGTCCATTCAGTTTTCACTCCTATAAACATTAGGCTTTGTGGTAACTAATGACTGTAAAACCGCATCTTCTTTTATTGTAAGATGTGATGTGACTCTGCATCCTCCCAAACATCAACAGAACCGTATTTGCAACCGAAATCAATCAGACTCCAAACAAAGCGGAGGACGTGTTTGAAAATTTGAACAAGCCAGCAACAGTTCTGTTCTGAAGTGTCCGTCCGTCCCCACAGTTAATGTGACAAATTATGCATGAAGCCGTTTCAGGGCTGAAGAGAAAAGCAGGAAGCACAAATGATAAACATGGAGACGAGTGACCTCGGGTTCCAAACCGACACCCTGCTCTGTAACCTGCAACAAGCTTTTCTCACACACTCACACACACTCACACACACACTGATCTGTCCTGCCATCTTAATCAGACAGCCGTGCCAGCTCTTCTCACCCTGTGTTTGCAGCTGCGGCTCTGCGCTCTCTGCCTAATTGCGTATCTCCCGGCTGCCTCAGACACATTCCCGCGTGTCATTCCGCTAAAGCCGGCGCAGAAACGACGTCCTGTTGACAATGTCGCACTTGCAGATGAGTGTGCAATTATGGTGCGCGGCCCAGCAGGAGCGTGGACGTCGCAGTCGCGCTCTGACAGTTGCACAAAACAAAAAAACCATCGCAACCATGCGCGAAAATAATAATTCTATCCCCACAAAAGGCTCAGAAGTGATTCATTCCCTGCGCCACTGAAGACCTCTATTAAAATACTGATGATGGTATCTAGACAGGAACACTTTCATTTCTTTCAGACCTCGTGAAATTAGATTTCTAGTGTCAATACTGAAGAGCAAATACGGTTCTGCTCAGGGATTTCTTTTATTTTATTAATGTGGAGGTTCAAGAGAAGGTGGCACATATAAATATACAGTATTTATAAATCTATAAATTAACAGAAAGGTGGCCAGAGACGCCCTTGATTGAAGAGCTTCGTCTTCAGCATCGTGGGTGTGGTCAGGCGTGAGCAGAGCGGATGATCTCTGCCATCTTAACGCTCATGAACACTCAATTCAAAAGATTTTCCTTATGGACACCTTATAGAAGATAGACCACAGGTATAAAAGTGAGTAATCCACCAAGCTATTTTAGTTTAAAAAACCAAGATTCTGTATTGGTATTTTATCTAATCAGAGTACGTTTTTATTTGCTGAACGATACTACAGAAAAAAAAAAAAAAGATTTGGAAGACAAGAAGATCCCTGGTTACTGAGCCTTGGCTGCAACAAATTGTGTCTGGTCAATGACAGCAGTTGCAGAGATTGATCAGGTAATGGCGTGGTAGTATCGATCTGCTCGGCTGCAGACAGCAGTTTAAGCATTTAGCTTAAAGGCAGGAGCATCGTTATCCTTCACATGGACACATGTAACAAGATCGAAACAAGAGAAACCAGCTAGAGACAAAGGAATTATGTTGTTTGTTTTTGCTTGTCTGTTTTTTTTTACTTTAACTAGACCTGTGGCACAAAACGCGAAAAGTACCTGATATTTTTTCAAAAATATCCTAATAAATTTTAGACTATTTTATTCTAAATCTAAAACACTTGATGAGACTCTGACTGAAACCATGTTTTAATTTTTAATTTCCAGTCAAACTTCTTCTGCTTCTTTGGAGATTCTTAAAAGTGGAGGATAAAAAGGAGGATTACTGCATTTAAGTATCATCAATGAATCTCAAATGCAGGCCTGACTGACCTGGAATTAGAAAAATAAAGTGTGTATCTTTGCAATGTATTACATAGTTACTGTCAGTCAAGAAAGAAATGTGATCAAAACAATCATTAAATCAACATGATTCAATAGAATCTTGTTTTTCACATGTAAAACCACTTAAAAAATGATACACAATAGAAGAAATGTGGATTTATTCCCTCAGATTAACGTTAACGGGTTTATATGTCTAAATCCTCTTTTTTCCTCGTTTAACTTCACCTCTCCTGGGTTTAAACCTCTATTGGTAATTAGATGTGAATGCAAATAATGAATGTAACAGGGGGCTCGTGTATTGGTGTCTGAGATTGGTCGCCAGCTCTGCGAGTCCATCACACAGTGCTGACAGATGTGTGCTTATCGCTAATATTAACACTGCTGCTGTGATTTCTAGTGTCACATAATTATCGCAAGCACAGGAATGCCTTCCTCGCTGGCAAGTGTGCACGGCAGATGGTGAGAAATACAACAGATGACCATAATTTCTACTGACTGCATGCAGGCGAGTAAATAGAGGAGTTCCTATATTTTGGATGTGCACCCTGCATCGAAATTCAGAAGCAGGACTTGATGGAACAGAAAAGGGCCTGATGCATCTGCATGAAAACCTTTCTGGCTCTTCTAGAAATGTCCAGCTGGACAGAACAAAAGACTAAATTAAAATGAGAAGGATAAGCATGTGAGACTGGAGCGCTGCAGGAGACCTCAGCGTGATATTCCTGCCTTCGTCCAGGCTGCAGCCCTCCCAGCAAGTCCACAACAATAATAATAATAATAACATCAGGTCTGGAGGTGACAAATTGCCGGTGCACATTTCTCAGAAAATTGGTTCTTGCTCTCGTTTAGACGTGACCCCTTCCATCGAGATGGGTTAAGTCAACCTGTGCTGCGACAGCCGAGACAGACACACAAAACCAGCGTGTGTGCTCGGCGGATAGGGAAGCAGAGAAAACCCTTTCCCTGGTGCGAGTACAGCTGACAGACAGGGCTCTTTAACCACCCCTACCGCTTGTTGATCACATCATCACACATTGATTTTAACCATTTTATGAACAAACTAATTACTTGGGGAACAGCATGTTTGACACAGATTATTGCACTTTCTATTTAAACTGTGTATAAACAGTGTCATCTTATGATGAATGTTGCTTTTTGCATTTGTTGTCGAGCATAGGAAGGACAGCATCATTCTTCAGCAATGGAATAAAAAAAAAAAAAAAAATCTGGATGCTAGATTTGCGCCAGACGATACGCATCTGCACGTGCTCGTCAAATTCGCTCCCGTCACTCTGCTGATAGGCATCTGCTGGACAAACGATGCGCCGCACAGCTGACAAACAAATCATTTCCTGCCATTCAAACACCGCAGAAAAATATCCGTAATTGCGAAACAAACATGCACAATCGCGCTCCAGTAGCGAGCAAAACCAGTCGTTTTAGAGCCAGCCATTTATCCTTTGTTGTCTCCTCCTCTGCCGATCTATACTGCATCCCTGCTGCCCTAAGAGACATGTCACTTCCTCCTTGCAGCGTTTCCTGAAATAGCTCCAGAACCCTCACAGGCATTGCAATGCAAAATACTCCAGAAAGAGTGAATAGCATATCCTGTGCCACCCCTCAAACCACTGTTGGTGGTACTAGCTTCTGCATCTTTGACTCCCTTTTTGGATTCGTTTTGATCTATTTACCTCACCAGGGCCACATAGATGTTGCTAATTTTCCAGGAGGTGGTTGGCTGAGGATAGGTTTCACTTAAGCAAATGCAAAAAGCTGTGCATCCTTCAGTCGCGCCTCCATTACACAGCTCGTGTAAAGTAATTGAAGCCCTCCGCAATGCAGCAAACGCTGCAGTCGACATTTAGAGCTGTGGAAATCCTGACCAGCAGAGCTCCACAGAAGACATGTGCCAGGGTGGAAAGGAAGGCAAGCAGAGGTGAGAAGCAAAACACTGCCACCAGATAATTATTCAGTCTCCTACCAAAAACTTAATATATTCATCTCAGAGGGAGAGAAATGAGGGGAAAATGAGGTGCAGGAATAGAGAGAGAGGGCTGCGATGGAGGGTGGTGCGCTTTTGTGACTTTATTAGCCCAATAGAAACCAGACAAATACAGCTGTCAAATACAGAAAAAGAGCACAATCATCACAATTTCCACCACTGGGAACCATAAGAGACCATGGTTTCTAATAGTATAAGTGTATATCTGTTAAAAAAAAAGAAAGAAAAAGGCCTAAATAAAGAACTTCTGATCTAATTTAGAAATTAGAGGTAGAAATCTACTTCTGAGGAGCAACCACAATAGAACCATAAAAGAATGCAGTGTTAGGAAATCGCTCGTTTGTGAGGACAGTAGCACTCGTTTAATCTAAATCTAAAACACTTGATGTGACTTTGACTGAAATCATGTTTTAATTTTTAAATTCCAGTCAAACGTCTTCTGCTTCTTCGGAGATTCTTAAAAGTGGAGGATAAAAAGGAGGATTACTTCATTTAAGTGTCACCAGTGAATCTCAAATGCAGGCCCGACTGACCTGGAATTAGAAAAATAAAGTGTATCTTTGCAATGTATTGCATAGTCAGTCAAGAAAGAAATGGGATCAAAACAACCTGCAAATCAACATGATTCTGTAGAATCATGTTGATTTGGTTGCTAGCGCTCTCACGCTAACCTCTGCTACATTTCCAGTCATGTGACGCGCACGGCGCTGCGAGGCCAGCTAATGCAGGTGAAACTCCAAGCAGCACAAGACGCGCCGGTGCCAGGAGGCGCCGAGCTGGCCGGGCTGGAGCAAGCGGCTGTGATGAATGCTGCGTCTCGGGGATCGCACAGCCTGAGCGATGGGTCCGTGCGGCCCCGCTGTGGCTCCGCTACTCAGAGCTGCAGAAAAGGCTGCAAGCACTGCGACACGCCGATCTAACGTCTTCCTTCAGGTTGGTGTTCAGAGGCAGCTTTTATTCCACTCCAAGGTCAGCTTATCCCACATCGCTGTTGCATCGCTCACACATACCAGTATGGCAATATTTAATCTCATCGCCAACTACTGTAATTAATATCATTAGCATGTGAATATAACCTTGCACTGTAATTTATTCCAAAGATCCTGTTGAAGTTTATTGTACATGTCACAAATGTGGTGATGATGATTCATTTGGGAAATATGTTTAAATTAAAACTGAAGTGATTTCATGTAAAATGATATTGGAATATGGAAATTCCTTCATGAACAACAGCCACCAAACACGACAGGAGCTGACCTCCGCTTTAAGTTCCCACATCCAGCCAAAAAATGAGCCGCTCAAGCCTGGTTTTTTTGGGGGGGGTTTCTTACAAATGCAGGGATGTAGCCCAGATGTTCCGTCCATCTGATAAAGTCACACACAAACGGCTGCTGAAGTTGTCCAACGGCAGAATCCGTCCTGACGTGCTGCACTGCAGTGTGGCGCACGCATCACAACCCACAGCCTCTCTACCAGCGCACGAGGAGAGAAGGGACTGAGGCAACACACACACACACACACACACACACACACACACACACACACACACACACACACACACACACACACACACACACACACACAAAAGAGACAAAAGGACGACTGAGGACTAGGGGAACAGCCACCCCAGGCTGGGAGCACTTTGATAAAATGCACCCAGCAGAAAGGATCATCATGTCCATCCAAGAAAAAGATGGACACAACTATGAGAAGGTGGGAAGAGTTTCATCCTCAATGTTCATCATTAGTGTCTGAGGTGAATCACTCGACTGATTAAGCAGAAGCTTGAATTTAACAAATGGCCAAAGTTGGATCTCTGCGTGCAACTGGACTCATTTAGGTTTAATGAAAATAGGACCTTGCCAACGACTCTCAGAGGACCACCCAGATCACTAGTGTGCTAATGGTCCACAAGGGCTGCATGTTCAAGCTCTGGCTCCAGCAATCTCAGAACTGAAGAAGCCTTCTGGAGACGAGGCCAAACGTCTTCATGGAGACCTAAACAAGTCCAGCTGCACGCAGAGATCTAACTCTGGATAACCATGACCTGGATGAATGAGAACCCACAGACATTTAAAACTTAAAACTGTAAATTAAACATTCCCACAATTCTCCAGCAATGAGCTGTTGGACAATCCTACATCCAAAAACGTGAAGATGGTCCTCGTAAAAAGCTGCATGGAAAAAATGCGAGCTAACACGAGGGGAAAAGAGTGTGCTGTCTCTTTCCCTGCCTCCTTCCTCCTTCCTCCTCCTCCTCCTCCTCTACTCCCTCCTTTTCACAACAGAGCCTCCACCTCTCCATCCTCCCACAGCTCTTGATGAGTTTGCGAGTCGCTGAGGAGAGACGGGGATTTCGGAGACAAACCAGCGCGCTGATCCTCCAGCGGAGCCCGATAATCCATTGAAGCAGGAGGTGGCACAGTGACAATCAGCTAATACCTAAACAAGCGTTATCAGGGAGAACAACCTCCAGTATGCCCACAAAGCCCTGCACAAACGTGGCTGATATGCGCAAATATGGGGGGAAAAAATGAAATAAGACAACACAAAGAGAGATGAATGCTTGACTAATGTAGAGAAAAGCTTGCTGTCAACATTTGCCTTGTTGTCTCTGATAATAATAAAAAAAAATGAAGACAGACACATGCAGATTTTAAACAAGCAAACATCAAACTGATTGAAGAATTACTGTCTTATATCGTCCACGTGGTTGGAAATCGGACGACTTCTGTCACACAAGCCTCAAAATGCTGGAGCTGATCAGTCCTCGTCATCACAACTGGCTTCCATTTGGAGGGAAACAAAAGCTTGTTGTGACGGGTCTAAACAGCCTCTCACTCGTCAAGGAACAAAAAAAACCAAAAAATCGCTTGGCAATTGCAGCGCTGAAGCGATAAGCAGCACGAGCAAAGAAACACACTTTCACAAGGTGAAAGGGTTGAAACTCAAGTGCGGCAGGCAGATTCATCTGGCAGCAGGACATAATTAGAGAGGCTTCTGAGTAATTCGTTCCCTCTCTTAAAGCAAGCAGCGCTCCTCTGGCTGCAGCCGGAGCCATCGAAGGGCCGGCGGTAATGATGTTAATCGTGCTCTCCGTGGCTCAACCGCTCTGTCACCATCAGGATCGTTCATCCGTCAGCGCCCACAAAACTGACACCGAAAGCTCATTTTGCGCGTGGAACCTGCTGCAACGGCGCTTTTCTGAAGCCAACGCAGCTCGAGTGCGCGCGTGTCGCTGTGCACGTGGCAACGTTAAGGGAACGGCGGCTGGTTTGGCCCTGCAGCCAGGCCGTCGCTCCACTTATCAGCCCATTTCCTGCCGAGTCCTCACAACCACTTGTAGCGCGCTTGTAGACCAGGAGGACGTGCGCGCTCATGTGTGGTTGTAGGAAGTTTTTCTTCTCAACCATCCACCTCTGCCCGTCCTGGCAGGATGCTGCAGCAGCCATTCGCTCTCACTGATATTCATCGTTTTGCTTCCATGGTTCATCGTTCTCCTCCTCCCATCACATATTCGCCGACAGCTGACGGCTACACACTTCACGTGCGCCCGCTGTCTTCCCTCACACCCACCCAAACTGGCACATGCTTCGGCTTTTCTGGCGCGCACGCTGGTGCTTCACGCGGGTGGAGGCAGCTCTCCCAGCCCTGGACGCTGGTCTTATTTTTTACCTCCAGCAGTGATTAGACGCGGCTGGCCTCCACAGAATGACCTCTGACCTTCAATCTCGGCACCTGGCTGAGCAGGAGAGGATAATGGAGCGCCTTTTTTATTCCTACCTCGCCGATGGCGGTCAGTCCTCACCAGGGTCAGGCTGTATCATCAGTCAGCCGAGGCGTTGGTGGCATTTCGCCGGTGAAATGGGGAGTTTAGCCGGCGTGGCTGCAACACTGTAACAGTGAGCAGCGTGAGGGATGCAGACACCGTTCCCATTATTTTACACTCCGACATGTTCAATAATTCACTTTCAGTTCATTTTCATTCAAGGATTCAAGGAGCTTTATTGTCATACTGGTACACGTTTGCACATGAGACGTGTACCAGTATGACAATAAAACTCATTGAATCCTTGAATTTCCTTTCTTTCAACTGTGAAACTGCTTTTATACGTACAAATATAGTGTATCTCAGCTGCTTTAGCAGATGAGAACACGCCTCTCAGGCAGAACGGAACTTTGGAAGCAGAAGCCCAGTTATTCCGTCTCTTGCCAGCAGTTTCCATGTTGGGGGTTGATTCGCGTAAAGGGTCTCCTTCTCCTTTCGGTTTCTGTATTTGTCAGGTTATCCAATCGCCATTCAAGCCTTCGCGACTCTGCCTGTCAGCTGTGGTCTTTGTCAGAGGAAGCTGTGTTTGCCAGCGGCCACCATTACCCTCCTGAACTCAGCTCAGCCGCCGACGCAAACGATCGCAAGGAGAGTTGAAAATTCAACTCATCGCTGCGGTTTTTTGTGTTTTTTTTCCACTTGTGGTTACAACAAAGGCTCCGCGCCGCTGCTCCAGAAGATTCATGGTGAGGTGAATCAGCCTGGAACCAGTTTAAACGCTTAGATTGATTTCAAGCAGTAGCTGGAGGAGGAAAAAAAACAACAAGAATGAAAGCAAAAGCACATTGATTGGGATTTTCAGAAATACCTCTGGAGCCCTCTCTGAAGCTCGAACCGACCCTAGCAAATGAGCTTCCAAGCTGCCTGTTTAATTACGTGCAAAGTGATGTCAGATCATCCAAACTGGGAAGATTAAGCACACACAACCAGGTGAAAGTGGGAGTAGGTGGAGGTTTTCTCCATCACGATAAGTGACACCATCTTTTTTTTTTCCCCTTCTGCCAAAAAACAAATCTGATTTGCTGCAGTCTGGATGAAGATTAAAAAGGGCCCAGAGAGAGTAGCTGTCTCTCAACATTCTGCCCACTAATTCTTGCCTGGACTTTGTGTGACGTTGTCAGCCAGCGACAGGCGACAGCTTCAACTATATTTCATGCATGCATACTAGTGTTCTCATATATCATACAAACACACGCGACCAGAATGTTTGTACCAAAGAGAAAATATGGCGTTCTATCAACGTACGCTGCGCTAAAGTGACAGCACAGCATAAGGTGGACCAGCGTCTCGCTAGCATTGATTTAGATCAGCCCTCAGCCGGCCTCTCCGCCTCGCATCGCAGACCGCGTCATAAATCCTCTGTTTCCAGGCTGATTTATCTTTCATCACTTGACTTCAGGTGTTAGAAAACGAGCTTTCAGTCTCAAGGTTTGGATGAATGCTAATGCTAACATTGGCAACATGGGGGGGGGGGGGGAAATCGCCTGGAAGGTGGGAAATTGCAGTGAAGCAACGGCAGGAGTACGGCGAGTCACGGCAAGGCGATGTTTGCACAAAAACATGCACTCACGAGACACGCGACAGTACCTTCTGTGCGGATTGTGAAAGGGGAGTCCCCCAGTCTCTTGGCTGAGAACTGCCCCCCCAGAGACGTCATTAGAAAGCAGAGGCTGAAGAAGCCTATTCCCACCACGAATATCCTGCAACACAGGAGGAGGAGAGAGGGAAGAGATGGAAGGGGAGTTTAGGCAGACAGACATTTTTCTTCTGGATTGGAGATAAATAGATGTTTCAGGTAATTATTTGGCAAGTGTGTAAATTGGGTGAGAGAGCAGGTGGCGGAAAGTGAGCCGGAGGAGGAGTAAAGTGGAGCGGCGAGAATGAAAGGATGGCTGTCAAATGAACAGGAGAGGTTTCCAGGACAGAATGACACAAAGAAGCAAGAATGATTGAGGAAAAAAGGAAGGAAGATGATATTTGAGAAGAGTTAGAGCAGAATTACATTTGTCCAGATGAAGAAGATGTGATTTTTAATGCAATAAGAGACAAAAATCAAGTGGATAGGAGCATGCGCAAGTATTTGCCATTTAAACAGTGAAAAACAGGAGCGCAATGTCTATGACAAAGATAAATGGGCCCCCAGACAGGTGTGGCTCCAGCCCGAGTTTAATTAAGTGAAGAAAATTAGGCCACGTCCAACGGCGGAGGGAGCTGCGAATGGCGATCCAGAGCACATTTGCATCAACGGCCACTGGTTCCTGCCCGATCAAAAGATTCTCCTGCTCAAATGTTGAAATCAATACTTAATATCCGATAAGATAAATCCTTTTCTGACCAACACGGGACTTGCGGAAGCTACTGCGACAGAATGGAAAATAAAGCGAGTGTGTGTGAGTTCCCTCAGACGGCAGACTCAGATCTGGACTTGAAAGAGCTGCAGATCTGGTGCTTTTTGACTGTAAATCTTGCCCTAGTTAACTGTACGCCGCAGATCTGAGGTTATCAAATGATAACAAGGCTCTTTCAGCTTTTTTTTGATGAATCTTAGGCCCAATCCCAAACAGCAGCAGATCAGGAGGGGCTAAGAAAGACACCATAAATATACTGTCATCCTGGCATTTCAAAATGGAAAACAATGCATTTTTGAGCAACACGTTATAATTTATGGCATACCCTACACCTGCAGCCTTTAAACTTTTAACTCCTGCACACGCAAGTGGCAGCCTGGATCTTGACATAACAAATAAATGAAATATTCATGACTCACTTCAGCAGCAGGAAAACGCGGTTTGCTTTAATATATGGGCGGCGTGAACTCTGACAGGACTTCCCGGAAGAGTAATATAGGTAGATCTGGTCACGCAAAGAAAGGGAAAAAAAAAACAAAAAAAAACTCTCAATATTTATGAGGACATAATAAATGAGCTCCTATCAACGGGCGGGAATAATGGCCACTTAAACTAACATTTGCTGAAGAGAGCTGATTGACCCACAGGGATCACAGTGATGTTGAATAATCCGTTTAGTATAGAGCCTCAGTGCTTTGGCACGATCCCAGGGTGACCGGGCTCCAGGACAGGGCCCGTGTGTCTTCTCCTGATTTGGAATGATGTACTGTAGCTTCAAGGGCAAAGCCGGAGTGGTTTTTACAGCCAAATAACACTTCAAGAGTCAGCCATCATCAGAAACAACACGGCGCTTCATGCGCCGTGACTCCGGCTATTGAGTTCTTCTCCCCACAGTTCCCAGACAGCCTGAGCAGGAGATGAATCACATTAACCGCAAAAGTAGTGACATTTCTTACATGAGAGTAAAGAGCTCCTCCCAAACTGAAAAGAACCGTTTTAAGACAAACAGATTAATACTGTACTTCTGAAAACATCAGAGTAAAGCTGACATCTGGCACAACAGCACAACCACAAGTCACCGGTGTCATTAATGGCTGAAGTGGAGGACCTCATCTCATACAGACTCGCAAAATAGCGTCTTCCGAATCATCAGCATCAGCCATCATCTCTGATAAACGCTTCCTCGCTGGCAGTTCTCATTTACCTCGACAACATCACCCCCATACATCAAAATATTGCCCCCATCTGTTGCAGGCATATTGCAGAGTTAATTGGAACGGCTGAACAATCGTCAGAGGACTTCAAAACAGCGACATGTTGACTCCCAGGGATCCATGCAGTTTGAGCAGCAGTTCACAGATCTTTAGGCTGGCTTGGATTAAGAGCCGTTTTTGCTGTTAATACGATAAAAGCACAGAAATACCTCATCATTGATAGATTTAATTACAGTAAGGACATCTCACTAGTATTTTAAAATGGCGTTAGATGCAGGACAAAGATGGATAATGTGTACACCATAAAGTTTTTAATCCTTGTAATCTGACTATATTAAAACTAATACACCATGCCGTGTATTAAAATGCAGAAATGTGATCTGAATTCTGACTAAAACTCATTATGGTGTCGTCTTCATGTGCTTGTTTCTCTTATTATTTTTTTTCTAAGTGGCATTAAGAGTGTGATATGAGAGGATTAGGATTTGGACCTGCCTGAAGAGTCGTTAATTAACAGGCTTAAAGTAAATGTTTTGCACAGTATAATTGGATCAGAAGGACAGATCTGCTATCAGCTAATTGGCTTCCCCAAACATATAGACTTATCAGATTTAGCCCGCAGGTGGATGGTTATGAAGAAGAGGAGTTCCGCCAGGCGTGGAAGAGTGATACTTGTGTTTTCCATCAACTTTTCTGACTCACTTAAACATTTTAAAACTGTTTTGAAAATCCACATCAACGACACATTAACAAGGAGAAAAATGTACTTTAATTTCTTGCAATTATTATTCTGGGGATCTAATAGACGCGAATCTGTTGACTGAGGCATCTCAAATGTTCTTTTACAATCTGTTTACCCCAAAATGTAACTCAATAACAGAGGCTTGGCATATTTCTGAGGTTAACCGGTTCAGTGAAGCGTGATTATCCTTCATTAAGACTATTCAAATGGTGGATAAAGCTCCTGCAGGGAGCCGGGATTTTAAAAAAGCTGCTGTTGCACAGCTGCACCATCGCTCCCGCAAATCCTCAACACATTCAGCAATTTGCAGCAGAGTTCGGCGTCCGTGGGCTGCAGCAAACACTGGGGCCAGTGAAGTGGCAGGAACCACTGATGCTTGTGGAAATCCCAGCCCCGGACTGCAGCGCGGCTCAGCCGCGTCCAGCCACCATGACGCCGTGCGCAAGGAAACTAAGTTGGAGCCCAGCTGCCAGCACTGTTCGTGCTTTTCAGCCGTGTTGCTCATTCATCCATGTGGATCTGGACTGCGTGCATCTTTTTCGGGTGTGTGCGTGTTTGCACAAGCCCCTTCCCTGCTGTTTCACAACTCGCTGCCATCAGAAACAAAAGAAAAGGATGGAGGCGTTTTGGGAAAACGTTCCATGCACAGCGCGCGTTCAGCTGTCGGCTCTTACCTGAAGGGCTTGAACGTTAACAGACTTCTTCTGGCCATTGTTCTAGCGTCGGCACCGCCAGTGATCATTTTCCAGAAGGAGCGACCGCTAACATCTCTGCTAACCTCCCATCACCGAACTTCGGGCGGCCAAACATTCTCACCGCGTCCCATCCATCAACGGCCCACGGCGGCGTTCACCCGGGTTATTTCACACGGACATGTGTCCCGCAGAAAAAACGAGAGCAACTTTTATTCAGGATGTCCAGTTTGAGGTCTCTGGAAATGAGCTTTGGTGTGTTTTTCCACCGTCAGACAAACAATCTGAACATGAGCTGAAGTCGCCGCAGGCTGTGTCGACCATTAGTCTTTAGTCCAACATTCTGAAGCTGTCCCTTCTTCCTCAGAAAGCCGTTGTTGTTTTCGAGCATGCTGTTAAAACCGCTGGAATCTTTTCAGTCGGTAGAGCAGAGAGGTGCGGGGCCATCCAACCGCACCAACACGCAAACGCGATTGTGACTGTTTGACGGCGGTGTCTCGTGGTCGTTCTTGTACTAGTAGCTAAGCTAGCCTCAGTGAAGTTAGCAAACGTCCGGTAGATGATTTCAAAATAATATCATCACCGCGATAGTTTCCACGAACCACAGCTTAAAGGAGTCAGATCGGCTAATTTGTTTTTAATATTCAAAGCTTAGTGGATGAGTCACTAAACTGGACGCACATGCTAACACCACGCGACTGAAACTACTTGTATCTTATTTGCAAATTCAGAAAACTTCCTGTTTTGGCGCCGGTAATCTCGGTGTTTTGACACACGAAATTAAAACAGAAGTCAGTTTCATATCTGTAAGGCATCATCATCATCATCATCATCATCATCATCATTATCATCATCATCACCATCATCATCATCATCATTATCATCCTCAATTTCATCCAGAAAATACGAAAAAATAGTCATGCCATTACAAGGCTCATGGCTACTTTTTTGCTATGCAGCTTTATAAGGGCTTTAATTTATTCCTACATTAAAGCTCACTGTTGTTATCGTGTGATGAGATTTTCTTAAATAATTTGCTTTTTGAATGTGCTGCTGCAGAGTTAGAACAAGGAGATATTGCATGTGCGCTTAAATCACAGATGATATTTTCAGCACCATGGACAGCTAATTATCCAAGGAGAAACAAGCACCATCAAGCGACAGGTAATGGTATAGCAGATGTATGTCACTACGTATAATAATCATAATAATAATAATAATAATAATAATAATAATAATAATAATAATAATAACAATAATAATATAACGACGATGATGATGATGATTATTATTATTATTATTATTATTATTATTATTATTATTATTATTATTATAAAGAAACCTCTGTATTCATAGAATTTTGTCACATAACTGAGGACGTGAGCGTCTTGTTCAGTTAAATGCTTTGCAGTCAGTCCTGGCACAGATTATCAAGCTCTGTGGTCAGCAGAGCATTGGAGCATAAATTGCGGCAGCGACCGGCGCAGGACCTGACTGAAGATGACAGTGAAATCTCCGACTCCCTTCATGCTTGACTTGCACCATGGATGTGGATCTGAGTGACAGTCCACCACCCGTGTAGATGAAAGAGCGGTGGTCTTTGCGCATAAATCCACTGCACCAACAGGATTTTCAGACCTTGCAGTGCATGGTGTGTGTGTGTGTGTGTGTGTGTGTGTGTGTGTGTGTGTGTGTGTGTGTGTGTGTGTGTGTGTGTGTGTGTGTGTGTGTGTGTGTGTGTGTGTCAAATAAATGCAGTTTAGCATTCTGTATTTTGTTGTAGATTTAACCAAGAGCAAATTAAATTAGCCTTCTCATATTTAAACGTTAGTGTCTGCAGGTGAATTATTAATACAATAATATGAATCGTAAAATAATGCAGCTACAACATGCAGTGGGATTCATGAACGTCTGAGCACACAGACATGCACACGCTACAAACCGTATCAATACATGCAGGATCGATCAGCACAAAAATGGAAGAGCAACTGTGGGAGCAGAGACACAGATGATAATTACAGCCGTCTCAGAAGTGTCTCCTTTGTCAGCAGCACAAAGATGTTGGAAAAAGTTTTTCAGCTGAATTGAATCTACAAACTAAATTCTGAATGTGGATTCTGCAGGTGGTTATTTTTTGTCAGACATCTGTTCACGCTTGAAAAGGAAGCCTATGTTTATTTAAAATCATCATTATTTAGTTTGCACCCCTTTTATGACAATCAACTGTACTTTCACATTTACATTGACAGAGACTCGTCTGGTTGGATAAATAATCTGTTTTTTTAAAACCCAAAGGATTATGTCATGCCCATTTGATTTTCATTAACTAAATTATCTTATAAATATGAATTAAAAAGATCAGCATAAAACTGCAAATGAGATAACAAGAGATCATAGAGGACGGAGGAGGAAAGCCCAACAATTTGATGACCCGTAATAGAACCAAACAAGGCTCAAGAGTCTTATGTGCGATAATTTTTTTCCCCTCAAGTCATCTCACTTAATCTACTAACCCCATTTGGAAAGAGGCTTTTAGTTTATAAAGAAGTTAAATACATCCTGAAGATAAAGTCTAATTATGATAAATTGCACTGCCTGATGTTTTTCATGGCTATAAATAAAAGTTACACAGTTATCCAGCGATCTAAACAGAACATTTTGTACAAAATGTTCCCCAAAATGTCTTCACTTTGCTAGTAGAGTCAGCATTTTGGTGCTCAGTATGGAGCGAATATAAGAACAGAGAGAGAGAGAGAGAAAGAGAGGGAGAGGGGGAGAGAGGGGGGGTCCCTTCCCTCATCACATCCAATTATGTTTTCATTATCAATGAGCAGAATCTCCTCCGTGCTTGAGGCAGAGATGAGGTTGACGGGCAGATTAAAGACAAAACAAATTGAACAAAAGAAATGAGGAGAAATAAGATTGACCCACCAGTAATGAATGAGGGGAAACAGTTTGGTGGAGCGGTGGTCCCGTGACCGTGGCCTCGTCTGCGGGGGTTTAACGCCACTGGAGGATGGCGAGGCTGATTGTCAGAGCTGCTTGACCTGAAAAGACAATTTGCATTTTCATTAGACTGGAGATTGTTTGGTTTCTCCTGTGCGAACTCCAGCTACACACACATGCTGAAACACACACACACACACTAGGAGCAGCGGAAATATGAAGTGCTTCATTCATGCAGCCTTTGACATTTTAACAAAAACAACCCAAAAAAAGTGCCAAAAACAGAGCTGAAACAGAAAGAATGAGGATTAGGTTTGTTTTTGCAGACACATTTTTTGGAAAAAATGTCCACAGAAATGTTGGACACCTGCAGTAACTTGGGTTTTGTTGCTACTCATGATCTCTCCCTCTCTCTCTCTCTCTCTCTCTCTCTCTCTCTCTCTCTCTCACACACACAC
>BJFM01002471.1:69324-97557 GCA_016586285.1 Arothron firmamentum
GTGTGTGTGTGTGTGTGTGTGTGTGTGTGTGTGTGTGTGTGTGTGTGTGTGTGTGGCTGGTGATTTACAGTGTGAGAAGGAAAGAGACTTGTTACTATACGAGCAGGGATTAAAGGTCCTAAACCAGACAGTGATGAAATGACATCTCTGCCATTAAAAAAAGAGAACCTAAAGGAGAACACTGAAACTGCACTTTGTGGACTTTGAACCTTGTGGGGAAGAAGGAAAGAAAATCTCCCAGAAAAGACAGGTGTGGAACATGTGTGCACAAATCAGCAGACAGGCCAACACAGAGTAAAACGCAGAGATGATGAGTAGAAGCACAGAGGAGGGGAAGAAAGGGGCCGCCGCCCAGGTCAAAAGGTCATGTCTTTTAAAGACAAGTGAAGGATGCAGCCCTGATGATAAAGGCTTGTTTGTTCTGGTGCACATTTATTCTTTTTATGCAACAACAACAACCTTTGAACTGTCATCCTGGAGCTGAGTCAAGCTGGAGGATACGGTTTGCTCAGGTTCAGTAATCCTGCAATCACACATCAGCCACCTCCACCTGCAGCCGCACACGCGGGGCTAATCCCCCGCTTCAGCAAGCCGGTGACGACTGCCAGCTTGGCTCTATATCGGTAAGAACAGAGGCTTCCTGATTCTGCAAAAACAAGAGAGCAGAGGAGAGGAGAAGAGAGGAGAGGACAAGAGGAGAGGAGAGGAGAGGACAAGAGGAGAGGAGAGGAGGGGTTGATGACTCCTACTTGGTCACAGATCATTCAAGTGGCCCTAAAAAGCAGGAGGACAGTCTGGCTCTCCTCTAAAACACCCTTTTCACACTTTTCTCTCCTACAAATCTCAAGTAAAAAGACATTTACGGTGTGACAGCAGCCGCCTTTACACGCAGGGGTTGGACGGTGTGTTAGCAAACGCAGTAAAACCTCCAGGAGGTTATAAATGTGATTCATGGTGAATTCCAGAGAGAGAAAGAGAGAGAATAGAGAGCGATGATAACTTCCTTGAATCTGAATCATTTACCAGAGGGATTAAATTTTTGACAGATGTTTTTTTTCAGATCTGTAACCTGGGGACTGTGTTTTGTGTTTGTTATTGTTGTAAAGGCTTCAGATACGTCAGCACTGGTGACAGTTGTGGATCAGAAAAAGAAATTCCTTTCTCTTTTGCCCAGATGGGGTCATTAGTGGTACCATTAATCGAGTGTCATTGTCAAGTATCACTATTACAGGACTGCAACTAAGCACAGTTTATGTAATTATGCATCTCATTTTGGTTTATTATAATTCTTTTTGTGCAGAGAAGAAAAATATGTCAAATCCTTGGAAGCCAGACTTTAAGTTAAAGGAAGAAATTCCAGTGAAAAAACAAGCAGAAGCACATTTTTGCCTTAACACCGAACATACGACCCCGTGGAGACCCTCTGAGATGCTTCTGTGACAGTTTAAAAAAAAACCCATCTCCCCAAACACGCTTAACTTGCTTGCCAGATTCCAAACGTTTACAACGGCTCCTCTGGCGTTCCGCTTCCTTATTACGACCGCTGCAGGAGGTATTGATCGCTCCCCGACATTTCCTGGATGTCACCAGTCACCACTAATGGCTGTACTAATCACTGCAAGTTGCTGCGGGCTGCAATCAGCAGTCAGAGGTGCTGAAGGGGGTGCAGAGTGGAGTTGGGTGGGAGTGGGAGTGGGCGGGGGAACGCTGGCGCCATGAGGCTGTAAGTTAAAGTAAAGGCAATAGATATCAGCTCAGCGTCTGACTCCACCAGCTATAGCTGCTCTGGGTCCAGGAGCCTGACACCAAAGGATGATGGGATATACTTTTTATGGTGTATTATGGGATACGCTGAGTGCACTAAAGAGGGTAGAGTGATCGTCACTTAACAGTCGTACACCCCTGCTGAATGGAATTCGCCCTACAGGCCTGCACTTGTCAAATATTTGCGTGCTTTTGGACCAACACACACGGAAACTTTCCCTTTGCTTGTTGCTACATGCTCTCTCTCACACTCTTTCACTTTCTCTCTCTCTCACACACACACACACACACACACACACACACACACACACACACACACACACACACACACACACACACACACACACACACACACACACACAAACACACAAACACACACAAACGCTTAACCTATTTTTTTCTCTTTGTTCCAGCACCAGCACACACGCCCAAAAGATAAGCCCTTGTCCTTCCTGGTAGATGTTCAATAATTATTAACAGACTTCTGAGGAATAAATTCGCAGGTGCTGCAGAAGAGCAGAGAAGAAGCACCCATCTGAAGGTCAGTCTCATTCAGACAGGGTTTAACAACAGAGCTTAAAGGAGCAAAAGGATCCGATCTGAAGAGGTGACAATGGGGATGGCGGCATGGCCTTCAGCTCTCTGCCTGCTTACTCTGCTCCAACGTGCCACACAAGGTCTGTGAAAGCATCGTAGATGGATTACATCCTTTATTTATTGTTTACTGCTTTCAAATGTTCTTTTAAATCAGCATAAAATAAACCTTTCTTGGTGTTTTCCTTGTGTCCAGATATGGTGGAGTTGAGCACCTCTCCCATTGTTTATGCAGAGTGTGGGACAGCAGTCATCTTAAAATGTGAAGTATCTTCAACTAAGGATGGACTCTTTGTCAAACACATGGGGTGGTCCCTGAACGGAGATTTAGTGTGTTCCATTGATATTACGCCCGTCCATCCCAAGCTCAGTCTAGGACAATATCGCTGCCTGTACACTCCTGGAAATTTGACTCTCATCTTGGAAGACGTGCAGCCGCAGGACAGTGGGAATTCAACATATGCATGCAAACTGCGATCCAACATGGGGGTCGCCAACAAAGTTACAAAAGTGGAGTTCAAAGGTCAGAGCGCATATTTACTTTTGACGCTATCATGAAATAAGAAAACAGGTCGTGATAAAATATTTGCCAATTCTTTACTTGGATACTTTGTGTGACAGCGTCTTTACTGTCTTCACAACTTTTTATTCTCTTCTCCTCAGAACCAAACAAGTGTTTACGGTCTGGCAGGAAAGTTGCTCGGACAACACCCCAGAATGGAGTCGGATCAGTCAGACCCATGAGGACGTTGTGGTGTATTTCTGTGTTACTTGTTGTCATACTGAAATAATTATACACCCCACACAAATCAATCCAGTGAGACTTTCGTTAAAGGGTGTAAAACATTACATGACCAAAAAAAAAAGAAAAAAAAGAACCAGGAACCATGTGAAAACAGCAGTTAAGGCGCGAGGCTATCGGTTATTTGTGGGTGTGTGCTGCCCCCTTCTGGACATTTATGCTGACGCAGACAGCGTCTCTCGTGCCAGCACTGATTTTCTAAACGTGTTTACACGCAGGTACGTAGACCACGTGACTATGGATGTTCTATTTTTGGAATTGAGCTTTTGATTTTAAAATCTTAAAAAAAAAAATGCACTATTGTATGTGCGCACAATAATAACTTAGTAAAAGATATTTGTTATGATCTTTGTCGATATGTAACGTTCAAGGAAAAATAAATAATTAGAATTTAGCCGGATTTTGTTGATTTCATGACGGCGGAAGAAGTTTGAATTTTAGTTTACAATGCATTGTGTATTTGATCTTGTTTTCGTGTGTTAATGGATATTTCTTTTAATGAGGGATTATTTTGTTTTCGTTTTTTAATCCTTCAGTAATGAGCATACTGTTCTGCTGTGCCTGCAGTGGACACTTCTTGCCAATAGAGGGAGTATATTTTCACAACCGAAACTCTTCGCACACTTTAAATGTCAATATGCACGCACGCGGGGGTGTGCGTGTCCCTGAGTGAACTTAGAAAAAGAACATTTTTATTCTCATTCTTTGAATAATGTGCGACATAATTCATTTGTTATTACTCAGGTTATTAATATAACTGCATTTATTTGCTCAGTTAGTTCTTATTTTTTCTGTTAGTGACCTTGCTGCCTGTTACATCACCTCAGCGGTTTAAGTAGGCTGCCCTGTGACCACCCCGCCTGGACAAAGTACACAGCAGGAGGTGTTCACTGAGATGCTTTAGAGAGGGTATAAAGGAGCCTTGGGTCACGTTCCCATGGTAACCGATTGCTCCCTTGCAGTGTTCCTCTGGATCCGTGTCCACAGGAGAGAGTGTGTATGTCTGGTCTGTTTTGCCCCCACTGGGCTGTTTTATCTCCAGTCAGAGTCGTTTACATTATCACCCTGACAGCCTGGTGGTCACTGGTCAGGTGACCAGCTACAGATGGTTATATCATTCATGGGAGGGTGGAGAGCGGGGGGGCAGGGGGTGTCACACAAGACAAGATAAGACCAACAAACAGCAGGAGACAGTGGACAGATGAGACTGAGAGAAAGAGAGATGGAGGAATGGAAAGAGGTGATAAAAGCCAGATTCAAGCGGCTAAACAGAGATTTAAGAGAGGTGGCTGTCACCTGCTTCCGGACGTTGCAGCAAATGGAAATCTCAGGTCCAGTAATGGTCACGGGATTCAGCAGCTGGTGACTACTGAGGTTTTCTGTTCATGTTCACATTTCACCCAGTCTGCATATTCCTGACAGCAACACAGGATGTGTCATTAAACGCCTCATTGCCCTGAATATCGTGCAGCAGATCAGTTTAGTCTCACTGGGGACTCAAACGCCTCCTCATTTGATTAAGTGATCTAATTTTCTCCATCACAAATAGAATTATTTTGTAATGTGTCAGCGTTTCACTGCACAAACCTGCACTGAGTCCTGATAAATACATAAATACATAATGGTCCTGATGTATATATATATACATAAAAAAATAATGACAAATCTCTGCGGGATTGATTTGCAAATAGATAGAAGCCAATAACTGGCAGCTGATCCCCTTGTTCTAGGCTGTCTAATCCTGAAAACTCTGTAAATACTGTATGTTCCATTAGCTACAAGGTTATTAGTCATATCCTTCCGTGTATTTCATAATATAGAAGCAAGTAGAGAGAGCATATGGTGCCTAAGTCATTCAGGGCTCAAGGCCGAGCACACATATGTGGAAGAACATGAGAGCCTCCTCTGCAAAAACAGAATAAATAATGAGATTTTACTGCCGGAACACAACAGAGACGAGATGCTCCAGATAACAAACACTGTCAGGTAGACTTGCTGCACTGAGCAAACTGGTGCAATCATGCAATTTGTAGATAGCAGCCAATTCAGTGTGTGTGTGTGTGTGTGTCTGTGTGTCTGTGTGTGTGTGTGTGCACGCGCGGTTTGAGGACACAGTCAGATCCACATACATTTCATTCCCTACTTGAATGCTGCTCTCTCCTTGTTGTGACAGGCGCCACCTAGAAACCATCTCTGAATGCACAACATTCTCAGTTATGCACAATTACCAAGTCTAATTGGAGTCACTGCCCAGTTGGAGGGGAAGAGTGGTCCCGAAAGACAAACTCACCGGAGCGGAACCGTAAACAGAGATTGATTCCCGCTCCAGTCTGTCCCTCTTGAAATGTGAAACACAGCGCAGACGTTTGCAACTCAACGCGGAGCATCAAGACGAAGCACCGCTGCTGCAGCTGCTGCGGGTCCGCTCCAAACCATTACCGCTTCCGTCACCATACCTCACCCGTGCACGCGACCCAGTCCAGTATCGACTGCTTGTTCTCTACTTCTTGGTGTTTCCAGTAAAACATGCCGGTTATTGAACCATCCTGGATGAATCATGACCAGTAGGTGATCTACTGGATCTTTCTGTGGAATTGATCTGACATCTGAAAATTAGTCAGCTTCTTGTCATACTGAGTTAGTGGAGGTGGACTGACCGATAACAGCGGAGGTAATAACTCACCCTCCTCTGAATCAATACAGCTTCATCCATATTATACTGTATGTTAAGCTACCTAAACGTGTCTGGAGGATGAATCAGCTGCAGTTCTGCATGAACGGATCTCTGATTAGCTTGTTCCTCCCGTCTTTTCCTCATGACTATTCCTGTGCCATTTCTCTCCAGAAATAGGAGAATCTGTGGCAATCTGACCTCATTCTTTATGCCATAGGACTCATCCGCCACCAGTGATTGGCTCTGACAGTCACCTGACGCGGGGCAGACCTACACAAGTGAGGGCGACGCAGAGAAGGAGCAACCAGGCCCGGCGGCACCATCTTGTAGCCAGTAAAGACAACATTCGCTCTTCACATCAACCCGATCAGTCCTCTAAAGTTGTGGGGGTCCAGTCAAAAACCGCCCCAGTTCACACACACACACACACACACACACACACACACACACACACAAACACACACACACACACACACACACACACGCACGCACACACTTTTCATCATTTTATTAGAATTATTCATAGGTATCGATATAGCTGCATTTCAGCCAAGCAGCAACATTCCAGTTTGATATGATTTGAGGTTCCATTTTCAAATTTTGGGAATGAAAATGTCTCCACTGTCCCACTTTCACGCACAAGAAAATCACACATTTTGGAAGGTTTTGAATAGAGGAGGTTTATCCTTCAAAGGGCTCATCAAAAGATGACAGAACCAATTTACAGGCTGCTCAGAAATGATATTCCACTTCCCAGAAGGCATATTTATGGTGCAAACTTGCGTCACATTTTAGTTTCTGTTTCTGTCTGGAGGACGGTTCATTCTGCCCGTGGAAATTCAGCAGAAAGTCTGCTTGACGCTGCTCGTTCCTCATTTCTCTCTAATTACGGTTTTGTGTGCAGTGATGATCTTAATCGCCAGTTGGGTGATTATCTTTCCCAGATCACATCTTCAGTCCTCACTCACACCAGACCATAATACTCCATACCTCAGGATAAACGCTGACATGACTGGGAATTAAAGAGAACAAGAGGAGCATTGGTTTGATTTCATTTCATTTGTGCAAGTTCATAAGAGTAGAGTAAGTGTGAGTTGATGGAATCGTGCCTTAAATGGTGTCAGGTGATCTTGCAGGAAACAGAAATGCATCCCAGTTGCTGCGACCAGTGGCAGCATTCTGGTGGTCGTTTGGTTCCATTAAAGGTTTAAAGCTGTTTAAGAAACCAAAGAACTGTTGGTGAAATCACCGAACACCTGCAGCTGATGTTATCACTGTTACTGCTTCCAACCGATACACTTCCTTAAAACAACAAAATTAAACCCTCCATGTTTTCTGAGCCGCATTATTGATATTATAGCCATATAGTTTGAATTTGAATGCCCAACTAAGGGTGGAAAATGTTCCTTAGATACAATAAAGAAATGCACAAATACCAGATGAAGAGAAAACCCCCGTGGAACTCCATGGAAACGGTTTACTTCCCTGCAGAGCTCATTACTCATCATCTTTTTAAAAGAAGAGGAGCATTGTGGAGGAGAGGAGCATGTTGAAGACGAAGAGTCGCAACCAGTGTGTCGGGAAAAAGGCTGAAGAGAAAGCTAAGGAAAAGGGTGTTGGAGAAATGTGATCTTTGTTCTGTCCACAACAACGGCGCATCATCTGATCTGGTGCTTTTAACGAGCATGAAAACAAACGCAGGCCATTTAATACAGGACGCTAACGGGCCCAGAGACAGGCTCATCATCTAAAGCAGAAAAGACGTATTTATTCATGAGGCCAAAGCCGGATCATTGATTTAGGAACCAGGACGGTTCTTGGTGTTGTAACATTCTCAAACGATTGTTTTGGTCTTCATTTTTAAAACTTCAGATTGATTTAACGTCAGGTGTCATTCAAATAACAAAGAGCGGCGCTGAATTACAGTTACGTCTGTCAGTCTTATTAAATTTGGATTAAAAAAAAACAAAAAACAAAACACTCCCCAAAAACTGACTTTCCTCCAGGCAGATTAACTTTTATCCACTGCTCTGGGCAACAAGCTGACCATGGTTTTTGCTGCAGGATGTGTAACAACCATCCAACCAGCTGGTGACACTGACAGCTGGAACTAAAGGAAGAATTCCAGGGAAACTGAGATGTCCTGTCCCCTTACGAGGTCCTTTACTAGACAGAGTCTGGGGTTTGGGGGGTGTTTAAAAGCCAAGATTGTTTAATCCAGGGTAATTGATTAAAAGGGTAAATGATAAGAGCTGGTTATCAATAACGGTGTGTGAGCTCATCGGCTGCTCACAGACAGCAGGGTGGAGGTGACGGCTGCAGGCCGCAGATGTGCCTCATGTCTGAGAAGGATTAGAACATCTGGGACAGATGAGCCAAAAGATGAATTTAGGTCAAAAAAACACCACCTTGGGCTGATTTTGAGGGACCCTTGCGTTGGCCATTCATCTCCCCAGATCCGATGATTCATCACAGACTTGTGCATCCGGGCGTAGCAACGTCCAGTTCAATTACATGACCACAAATTTGCTGCCTGCACAGAAATATGTGCACTTAATGGAACAGAGGGAAGAGAATCGAGCTGTTATTGCTGCTCTCCTGTCTGGCTACGTGTTTATTGCTTCAACATACTTTTATGACATAACTATCTGACATTAAAATAAAACCATCTCCTCTTATCACCTGTTGTGGTGATATCTAATTTACCCAGCAGCAACCTGGCCCAGCTGATCCCACGTGTGTCACATATTTATTACACGGCGATCGCTCAGATGATCTGGATTAGTCACCATCTCTGTGAGAGAAATGGGTTATAAACACATGATGGTGGCAAAGCTCTGCGGACCCAAAGCTCTTCTCCTCTCACTTCCCCGAATCAGATGTTTACAGGCTGAGCAAGCGGGAAATAACTGGACTCCTTCATTTGACAGTCGTGGATGCGGCTTTTTAACGAGTTTCACAACAACACCGTTTAGACGGATTTACCACCGACGCCGACCGCTCCAGCTCTCTGGAGGGTAGGAATAATCCACCATCATCCATCCGACCATCCAACCACCCACCCATCCTTCCATCCATCCATCCCTTCATCCATCATACTTCCATCCATCCCTTCTTCCATCCACCTATGCATTCATCCATCCATCTACCCATCCACCCATTCATCCAACCATCCACCCATCCACCCACCCTTCCATCCATCCATCCATCCATCCACCCACCCATCCACCCATCCATCCATCCATCCACCCATCCATCCATCCACTCACCCATCCATCCATCCACTCACCCATCCATCCATCCACTCACCCATCCATCCATCCACCCACCCATCCTCTCTTAACTGCCACTAGCCTGGCTCACCGAGGTGATAGGCTACACCGTGGTGTAGCCTGGAGTCATGGACACACCCCGGCCAGGCTCAGGTCCACTCAGGGCTCCCACAGGCGTGTGCTGGGACTGTGGGAGGAGGTCTGCTGCCACTGGCTTCGCTCGTGACCCTGACAGGATCTGTCAGCCATGATACGCAAAAGTGCATTAAAGCAGCATATGGACGTGAACACGGTCCTGACTGCGGCGCTCCGGAAAAACCCCATCAAGTCACGTTAAAGAGAGCTGCGTTTCTGCGCTGGCACGCAGCCTGGCAGCGCGTGGCCGCATACGAGAGGCGATGCGGGGGCGCAGAGTTAGACCGGAGATAACTGACGGCGTTACACAACTAAATGTGATGGTTGTGAACATGGATACCCCACAGCCTGGTTCACTGTGCTGCCCCTGACAGCTCACCTGTCAGCAACGCTCGGGCGTGGAGACGGACTAACGCGAGACGAACGACGCTCATGTCGCCGTGCACGTGAGCGCACACAGACGGGTTTAAGGGTTTTGTTTATGTCTTTAGAGATGAGGGAGGGGTTTTTTTTCTCCCTGGTATCCAGGTTTCTTCCCACAGTCCTCACATACTGACCTCTGACCCTGACCCTCCTGCCCTCCACCCCCACAGCTGGAAGCCTAGGTCTCTGTCCTCTCCCTGTGTCAACTTAATTGTGGACATGATAGTGGGGGACAGGGGTGCAACTGTGGCTGAGTTTGACTCAGAGTGGAGGACTCACACACACACACACACACACACACACACACCGCCCCAGGTAAGGTTGTTACGTCTGTCAGGTCTTTACGGTGCACGAGTGTCCCGTTTTCAAAGTGTCATTTCAGCCTCTACAAGCGTCCACTTGACTGGTTGGACAACTGAGGCAGTGACGACGGGGACTTTCCCAGTAGAGACGGAGGAAATTCCAATTAGTGGAATCAGTTTTTCGAGGAAGGCTCATTACAGCCATTAGGGGAAACACAGAGTGGACCTGGTTAGTGATTAAACCACTCATCCTCTGGTCGGCAGGTCAGATCTGGGTGTTCCCTCGCATCGACTCTTGCACAGATGTTGTATCGATCCGCCAGATAACGAGACGAAGGCGGGTTATGAAGAGAGGCTTCTTGTTAAAGAAGCTCAGATCTCCTTGTAAGGGTCTATTAAAAGCCGTGATTAGTGGTTTTGACTCCCGGTGAGCCTGATCCAAACACCTCTGACGTACAGACTTCTGCTGCATCTGGGTAGCAGGCGCGGCGAAGGCCAAGGGGCTTAAAAAACGAAGGACCACGAGACAGACGGCAGAAGAGCAGAGCCTCTGAATCATGCAGCCAGCGCGGAACACACGCCTGCGAGCCACGAGACGAGGAGCTTGTCATCCGCAGTGTCCTTCTGTCTGCTGAACTGCATGAACAAAACTGACATTCCTGCATTACGGACTATCTGAAATTCTGTGTTTTGGACAGAAATATGCTGGAAACAGGCTTGGTAAAGCTTTGTGTATTTTATAAGGTTTGCTTAAAAATGCATGTAGGCAACAGTGACAGTGTTGGAAGAGGGCATCGTGCATGCAAATACGGGAATTTTTGCTCAAGGAAAACAAAAACTGAATATATTCAGGCTGATAGATGTGAGAGTCTGACTTTCATGGCTTTTCAACGTTTCAAGGGAGGCACCTCCCACACTACTTCTCTGAATCTTGCTCACCGTGTTTCTTCATGCAGAAACATTTCGTGGAAATCTGCTGGAAAAACACAAATTCTGTGCATCTCCGCCACATCTGCCGGCAGCAGAGAGACACAGACACGCAGTAAAGTGGAGGCCATCCCCCAGACAGGCTGTCAGGCTGAATGACTGGCAAAATGATCCGTGAAGACAGGGCTGACACCTGCTGCTGCAGCTGAAGACACGATACGCAAAGAAGAAATATCACTGCCAGAAATATAATATATAGCAATAAACACAACATCTACAAGGGTGGGCTTTGAGATGTTTAAAATGTTACTTTCCCATGTTAGTGAATGAAACTGACTAATAATAATAATAATAATAATAATAATAATAATAATAATAATAATAATAATAATAATAATAATAATAATAATAATGATAGCACCAAATGTTGTTGGAAAGTTGTCTCGAGGAGCTGCTGATGTAAATCTATCTATCTAACCTTCTGTGATGGTGCTGTGGCCTAGATATGTCTTCATCAGTGTGTCAATTAAATCAAACTCAGATGCAATTTACCAGTCATCACACGCAATTAACATAATTAACATTGCATTATTCAGTTAGCCTCCACAGGCGAGTATGCAAATAAAAATGGATCATGCGAGGAGGCTTTCAGGGGTTTATGGAGAGTTGAAACTAAAGACTTGTGCCATCATGTGAGTTTAAGTCGCAGATTATCTGTGTCACGTATAGTTATATTTATGTCCATATGTAGGTTTTGGTCAGGCTTCCAGTTAGGGCACGAAAAAAGACAGCCTTCACCCAGCATCACCGTCTCAGAGACAGATGCTGTCACCGACGATGGTGATGAGGCCAGAGAGTTAAGAGTGCAGAGTGACATTTGCATAAAATAGCACACTTTTTCCTTTTCCGAGCCGGGCCTGCAGTGGTGTACCCACCCTGAGCGACTCATTAGCTGAGCGCCAGCGGGAACAGTCAAGCTTCTCCAGCTTCTCTTTTAAGGTTCAGCGTGAATCATAGCAGGACTTTTTTTTAATGAGAGTGTGTGTGTGTGTGTGTGTGTGTGTGTGTGTGTGTGTGTGTGTGTGTGTGTGTGTGTGTGTGTGTGTGTGTGTGAACTGATGTTACAAAACTCACACTTTTGAAGTCGTGGGGACCAGCTAAAATGGCCCCACTTTGCAAAAAAATGTCCTCGCTTTGCCAGTAGAATTAGTATTTTGGCACTCTATATGTAGGAAATACAAGGGCACACACACATACACACACACACACACGCACACACACGCACAGACATTGGTTAAACTTTGTAGTGGGATCAGCACATTTTAATAGTATCTTTAATCTGCAGTTCTACTCTGTAATTCTAATCTATAAACTCGTTATTAATCCAGCCATTATGGCCTCTGGGACTCAATGTTCACTGCTATCCTGTTCTGCTTTTCACCTCTCCTGGCTAATCCAAGCAAGGACGCCAAAATCCAATCTTAATTCGATCGATGGCATATTTCCAGCAGCTCCCACTGAACTCCACGTGATCCTCCAGGCCAGAGAATCTGCACCAGTTCAGGTTATAAATAGGGGTCTCACTGGTTCCACGTGAGGACGCTGTCCCCTCGGATCTGTGTCATGTGAGCCAGGTGAGGGCCCATCAAACGCACGCATGTAGACGCTTATAGAACATGTGACCAGCCCATGTCCGAACCCCGAAACGAAGTAGGTCAAAGCTTCTGAACTGTCTTATTCAGCCTCCAGCAGAACTGACAGAGGTGGTGTCCGTCACTTCCTCCGCCCACACGCGAGCCTGTGTCTGAGCCACAGAAACGGTAAAAGCTCACGTGTGTGTTTGGAGTATTTTCTCTATACGTCTGACTCCAACTAAAACAATAATCCGGTCCAGCTGCAGGTCGTTTTCGGTTCCTCTGGCTGCATCAGCACCACGTTGAGAGGACTGCAGGGAAACCGGCCTGGTGTGTCTGGGGGACGAGCCATTCCAGCGGAACATTCCTCCACTGAATTTCTTAACCACAAATGATCACATTCCGCACTTCAGTAAATCAAAAATGCTGAACATATGCAGATGATGCGCGTTCGCTTGCGTTACTATGACGACCTGGGGAATATTGATTTGCTCATGAATGAAACATGTCCTCGGCAGTTTTAATCGGGCACTAATTCTAATCCCGCCTCGCAGCCGGCGTCAGTCGAGATGAGGCGGCGTGCACTCGCACCGCTGAAGCCATTGCGGCGCTGGCGCTTTGATTTAATTCCGCAAATTCTGGCAGTCAGCTGACCTTGCTGTGATTTGCATGCGCTCATCACCTGAGCGCTTCAGCAGGAATCAGCATTCTGCGCTTGTAGCCTGCAAAAGCCAGAAATTACCATAATGCCCAGAAGTCATTTCCAGACTGTAACACTACGTCTACCTGTGCAGCTCAGACGTGGGTGAATTTTATTGACTTATTGTATTTTTTTTGTCCCAATACCACCCAGTGTTTTCGCCAGGCTCGTGGAACCGCTCCTCCCCTCGCGGCTGGTGAGGGCAGATGTAAGGAGAGAGCTTTCCAGTCTCAGTGAAGGTTAAGCCGCATAAGGGGGGTGTTTTATAATTGGCAGCTGTCAGATTTCAGTACTATCATCTTGACAGGGCGGCAGTGCAGCGCTTGTGCTTCCTCACAGCGCTGTAGATGCAGAGGTCACGGCCCCGGGGCCGCTTCCCATCAATAGCGAGCACTCCGGCCATTCCTTCTCCACCAGGGCTATCAGGAAATCTATTTCAAGTGGCAGAAACTAATAAGAATTGACATTTCCTGCCTGAAAGGTGCTTCAGGGATTGATGCGGGTTTGCGTAATTAAGCAACAACAAAACAACCAGGCGTTCGCATGAATGTGCAAATCCGCGACAAAGACTTTTAACAGGTGCAGGAGAGAGATCGTGCTGAGAAAAGAGCAAATGGAGAGTGCTTAGACTGAAGGAGGCTCACATTTACACATGAAAGGACACACACAAAAACACACACAGGCGCACACACACACTTGGGCAGATCACTGACGTTTGTCGTGACACCTTGGTCTTCGTGGCGCACTCGATGCATGCCAGTCAGACTTTGGAATCAGCCCGAAGAAGAAACTGAAGAGAAACCCATTCTGCGTGCTGTTGCGGTGATGGCGTGTCCTGAAGCAGCAAGTGACGCCCTCTGCCAGGATCAGCTGCAGCACCAGGCACGACTGTCATAATCCAGTAAGGTTAATGGAGCCTCCAGCTCCTTTCAGGTTTTGTCACATGTCTTAAGTCCCCAGCACTAACAAAACGAGCCTGGAGTAGTTCCACATCTTGCAGAGATGTGGTTCCTGGTGTCCTTCCTCCAGTGCTTGGAGATCAGTGGTGCAGGAAAACAACAGTCTTGTACGATGCTGTGCGTCTCCACATGGAGCCGAGGACCTCAAAGAGCACACATCACGTGCACGGTTCACCTGAAACGCTTGTTAGCATTCCACTCACGCTGCGATTGAGCGCTGCAGTCAGTGACGCAGGTAGCGTCACGTGTCAGCGTATGTCCCCACTGCCACGACACTCGGACCCTTTAGAACACCAGGTTAGAGGTGTGCGGACTGGTGGTCATCACCATCATCACTGGTCTCATCACACCTTGTCCCATCGCCATGGTTTCCTCCGGTGGAGCATTACCTCTCTGACTCGCTCCTGTACATACAAATTAAATACCTTATGCGTTTATACAAAAGGCTGTGTGAGTAGGTGTGTTTGGAATTTAAAACCAACCCGTCTTTCATTACAAGACAACGACAAAGCGTGGCGTTTGTCCTCTGGGAAACAGACCGCATACATTCAGATCTCTTCCCGGGCATCTTTATTGCTCTGCTTGTAGATTAATCATTTTCAAATATTGTCCTGTGTTTCCCGGTACACTCATTTACATGCTCAGCAATCATTGGTTGCCTGGATGTGGCTCTTCAAGAGGCTGCCTTCTGCTGATTGGTTGGGAGAGCAGGGGGGCATGGAGGCTCCGTCAGTGAGACAGGCATAAAAAGCAGAGTCTGCCTGCAGGATGAGACACAGACGCAACTGTAAGGAGCTTTGATTGAGCCCGAACGGGAGAAAACAAGAAAAGAGGCCGAAGCACAAGACTCACGTCTTAGTTCGAAAGAGTGGGAAGCGTCTGCAGTTTGTCCCTTTTAAATTAGGAGGTCAAAAGCAGGGATGTCTCTGGAAGTGAAGGAGAAGACACATGTTCGCCTGGTGTTCCTGGGGGCTGCAGGGGTAGGCAAGACAGCCCTGATCCAACGGTTCCTCCAGGACAAATTTGAGACCAAACACAGGCGCACAGTTGAGGAGATGCACAGCAAGGAGTACGACATCGGTGGGGTGAAGATCACAGTGGACATCCTGGACACCAGCGGCAGCTACTCCTTCCCGGCCATGCGCAAGCTCTCCATCCAAAACAGCGACGCCTTTGCGCTGGTGTACGCTGTGGACGACCCGGAGTCCCTGGAGGCTGTCAAGAGCCTGCGAGATGAAATTCTGGAGATCAAGGAGGACAAGTTCACGCCAATCGTGGTGGTGGGGAACAAGATGGACCGAGAGGGGGAGCGCCAGGTTTCCACTGAGGACGTGCTGACGACTGTAGAGTTGGACTGGAATAACAGTTACCTGGAAGCTTCGGCGAAGGAGAACGCCAACGTGGTGGAGGTGTTCAAGGAGCTCCTGCAGCAGGTGAACCTCCCCAGCAGGTTGAGCCCGGCGCTCCGCAGGCGCAGGGAGACGTTCCCGAAGGACACCAACTTTCGGCCACCCATGAACAAAACCAACAGCTGCATTCTGTCCTAAAAATGAGGACGAGGAGGACAAAAGGCCCTTTTGTCTGATGAAGCCACCAGAGATGTGAGAATGGCCGGTCTGCTGTTGTGCTGGACGCAGACAAGTGATCCACAGACACCTCACAGCTCAGAAGATGCATACGTTACTCACCTGTTTGTTTGATGTACTGTGGTTGCTGCGTATTTGGTGAGATCCTCCAGGTGTTTAGATCAATGTGGAACATTTGGATTTCAAACTAAAACATTCACCTGCGTCACCACTTTATTTACTGAGGAAAGTGGAAGAAACACATGTATATGCATATGTTGTAGTATGTGGAAACGTATGTAAATTTTTTTCATAATTCATCTCATGTTTACATGTTGCTGTATTTAATTATTTGACATCAATAATACCTTTATTCTTGTTTTTACAAAATGGAAACTACAAAGTGTAAATGCACTATTCTTTTGCAAGAGACAAAATTATGTTGGAGTTTTTTTTATTTAATCTTTTCGCAGCATATTCTGATTTTGTTGCATAATTGATGAATACAGTAAAATACTTTCCATTTTAATGTGTTATAAAAGAAGCACAAAAAGTGATTTTGCATTAACTCTTAATGTTGCTGTAACTAGACGTAAATTATGCAACAATTGACCAACTATTGTATCAAGTAAAATGGTACAAAAAAGAAGTTTGACTGCTGCTGTTCTGATTTTTTTGTAAATTGAGTGATTTTCCTTATAATAAAATTGATAAGCTAAATATGTCTTTATTGCTATTTCTTTTAATGGCTGAGGTTTTAAGCATGGCTGCTGTTTCCGTGCAGCTGATGCTCCACTCAAGGGACAAAAAGTACCCAGACGTCATACAGGTTTTAGGGTATCTGGCGCCATCTGCTGATTAAATAAGCGCGTTACACCCGTTGACGTCTGGACGTTAAACTCGTATGAAATAAATAGAGACTTGACATAAGCGTGTAAATGAGATGTTTGGTTGTTTATAGAACGTTTGTCGCATTAATCCAAGAATCCCTGCTAAAAACAACCCTAGTTTAAGAAAACCGCGTCTGTCTGTTGATTGGTTAGTACCTGCAACCTCTGACCAATCAGACAACAGACTGGCTGGGCCGCTCTGCCGCGTTACAGTAAAGTGCAAATTATATACCAGTTTTATATACAATTATATACCAATTTGCTTTGCAGTATAATATAAGGTCCTATAATATGGCATCCAAAGTAATCTCAGAATTATAGTTCATAATAATACGTTTTTAATATAAAGTTTCATTTATGTAAGCAACTTTAGGTTTGACCTTTATTGAATAAGCAAATAAAATGAGTATTCTTAACTTTTTAAAATGTCACCTGCTGTGCAACCACTTCATTAAATGCTTTATCACACAGTTCCTGGAAGATCTGCAAGGTTCCCCTTAAACTCAACTTCCCTAAACGAAGCAGAGTGTTCAGGTAACGAGCCTGTCCACTCTCACCCCATCAGATTATTTAGAAAAAAAATAAAAATGCCGTTTTATTTTGAGGAAGTGGCTGAGTAAACGTTTGCTGGTAGTTCCTCTTTCAGTCCACATTTAACCATCCTCCTGCGCTCTTCCCCTGCTCAGTTCTGAAGAGAGGCTTTGCAGCATCGCCAGTGGATCTATCATGTGAGGAGGCTCCATTCAAACCCAGAACCAGAGCTCTCGTTTGTTCCTGGAGCCGTTTCGGTGCTGCTTCTCTCAGGTGGGATTTCACTTTTGTCCGCTCATGCCCCTGGACTTGGTCAAAGCTCCTCAGCAGACTAAGGCAACTCTGAGGCGTTTAGAACAAGTGCAAGGTTCTGTGCAGAACACAGCAGCAGCATTACCGAGTGAAGACATTTCAAGAGTGTGCATGTCATATCAGCATTCAGGATTTTCCCTGAGGGATAAAATCATGCACTCCACTCTGAGCCATCATGAGCCTCAGCTTACAAACACTCACTAGTTTAAATACGACATCTGCGTCGTGTTTAAATTATCATTTAAAACTTTAACAGCATTACGGTCTAATCTCTAATGAAGTTGGGTAACTCTCTCAAACGGTTTCACCTCGTTCTTTTCCGGGCTTGGTGAAGCGAGCATCCTCAACCAGGACCGAAACCGCTACCGAAAGTTGAGTTTTCAGGTGTGGGGCGGCGCTACTCTTCACTTCTGCAAAGCAAAGCTGCAGAACCGCTCAGCTGTTACCCATTACACCAGCCCTGAACACTCATTTATCGAATCTGCAGCGTTGCGGAGACATTGTGATCTGCTGGGTTACAGGTTGTAAATTTTAATGCATTCAACATATGTAACAGACAAATGAAAGTTAATTTTTGTCATTAAAACAAACCGTAATGATCGTAAATGCAAATACTTCAGTAAACATGATTCTTGGTCATTGGTGTAACAAGATTGGGGTTTTTTTTTCGGAATGACAACAGGCATGTGCGGCCTCAGTCGTTGACCGTGATGTTGCGGAACAGATAGGCCATGGACTCCCCGTAGTGGATGCGGCGGATGGCCTCAGCCAGGATCATGCTGACATCCACAGTTTTGATTTTGCTGCACTGGAGCTTCTGCACGTCATGGGGCACGGTGTTGGTCACCACCACCTGCAGCGTCAGGACCACAGACACCCGAAAATTCACAAGCTGTCTGAAAGCAGGGAGCCTGGACCGATCGCTCCGCTGTCCTACCAGGGTTTTTTACCTCATCAATCGCAGACTCCTCTAGGAGTCTGGGTGCGTCTGCAGACAGCAGACCGTGTGTGGCCATGATGTAAATCTTGTAGGCTCCTCTCTCCTTCAGGATGTCTGCTGCTGCAACAAAGTCCTCCACGTCATCTATGATGTCATCCTGGGAACAAACGACACCTTGATCAGATGAGATTAATGGTTTTTTTTTGGATAATTCACTAAATCTGCAGGATTGTTTACAAATCAGGGTAGGTTTTTCCTGTAGACATAAGCAAAATCTTATTAAATCTCTTCATAAAGTTCTGCAGGCTGGAAGTATATCACATCTGGGGACTTTTGGGGTATACGGTAATTAATTCCACTTGTGAGTGAAACAGAAGAGCGTCTGTTGTGAACACAAGCACACTGACCTAGATTTCACATTCCGCTCCACACATTTATTGGCCATTTGATGTTTTCCTTGTCCCCCCCCCCTCCCCCCAAACTCACAAAGCAAACATTGTTACAGTAAATGATGAAAGCTTACAACAAGGATGGCGATTCGGCCTCCTACATCTCCTACGACGGTGATGGGTGGCTTCTCCTTCGGCATCATCACTGAAACAGAGGACCAAGGACCGAACCCTGTTTCATTCATCTGAAAAAGCACACTCACAAGCAGGCACTCAGCTGCCTCGCTTTACTTACGCGGCAGCTCCAGGCCAGTGTGTGTGCGGGTGAGACTGGTGGAAGGGCTCAACTGTGGATTGTCACTCATCACCAGCTCAAAGTTATGGGCCTCCCCGTGCATCACCGCCAGGCCCAGTCGCAGCCTCTCTGCGTAGGACTGAGCTCTGAGGCAAACGGACACACAGACACACCGTTTCCAACCAGTTGTGGAGGAACCTGAACAAACTGATAACTAATAAATGTTACCTCTGAGCAGCTGAAGGAGATTTAGCGACTATAACGGCGTTCCTGTAGTCTGGGATCTGAGAAATCAACAGGACGAGGGTTGGAATTTCAGGCAACCTCAGAACAAGCATTTCTTTACGTGGTGAAAGGAAGAACGTCTTCCATGCTGGAACAGCGCGTCAAAAAACTGTCTGCGGTTCATTATTGTCATTATTGCTGATTATTATTGTATTATTATCATTCACCTCCTCCTGGATGTACTGGATGAGGAAGGGGGAAGCTCTCAGGTTGTCGACGGGGAAGCTGAAGAAGCCCTGGATTTCTTTCTGGTGAAGGTCCATGGTGATGAGGTGAGTTAGACCTGTGTGCAAACACACACAAGTACTGGATTCTGATCAAAAGTGATGTGGCCATCTAACCAGAACCAAAAAAAACCCAAAACAAAACAACAAAAAAAGCTTGTACCAGCTTCAGCTAGCATGGATGCTAGCAGCTTGCAGACAATGGATCCCCTCTTCCTCATCTTGCACTGCTTGCTGTAAGGAAAGTAGGGGATGACCCCGATGATGTTCTGGGCAGAGGAAGTCTTCAGGGTGTGGGCCATGACCAGCAGCTCCATGACGGCCGTATTCACATCTCTGAGACACAGCACATTAATGTAGGTGCTCAGACGCCAACAACCATACGGGAACACAAGATCTTGAATGAAGGGTTTTCTGGGTTATTGAGATATAACTGATTATAGAGAATATATTCCATTGTTTGGGGTTCCTGAACAGTCATTAAGGATGCTACAAACATCTCTCACCTGGGAATGGTTTGAATTATAAAGATGTCTTGTCCACGGACAGACTCTTTCACATCCACACGAGTTTCTGAAAATGGAATTCAATTCAAGAGTGGTAACAAATGGATCACTGTAGAGAATGAAGGATGTTCCCTCCACATTTACCTCTGTTTGGCTCCTGATAAACTACTGACTTGCCCAACTCGACACCCAAGCGTCTGCAAAAAAAAAAGAAAAAGCACAGTAAATCACAAGAATGAAGATGCCGACCTGCAACTGAGCCAACAGCATCTGGATTCAGCATCCCTGCAAGCGTTAACAATGTGCAGAGTGACTGCATAATTTATTCACTGGTAAACTGAGTGACTGTAGCAGCTAGTAAAGGAATAAAGCAGTTTGATGGTTCTTTCAGACCTTCAGTCATGCAACAATTACAACACTGTCAATAAAAATGTCAAAAACTGGAAAATACACAAAGAAAACGCCAGCAGACCAACAGAAGATATCAGGATATTTACAGCGATCACACTCAAAATGAGTGACCCTAGACTCTGTACCTGCACAGGGACAGGGTTTTTGTTTGTTTTGCTCTGCTTTTTTTTTTTTTTAACTTAGAATTCAACAGACTACCTGCTGACTGAAAGCACACTTAAGATGTGTAATACACGTTTTATGCAAAAATACGATTGAACAGCAAAGTATTGTCTGTCTTACGTGGTCCTTTATCCACCGCGTGTTTGACAATTTGAGAAAATATTTCCATCTAATTACAAATTCCTGCAGAGACGTGTCTAAAATATGTGGCAACATCATAGTATAGCCACGCAGACGCCGTGCGCACATGCCTGATATTAGTAAAAAAAATTAAAAAAAAAAAATAAATAAATAAACATGAGTTTTTAAAAAGTGAACCATACAGGTAAATTGTGACCACTGCCCATGAAGTGACAGGACTGACTTACTCGGTGATCCTCTGGGCCAGCTCGGCGCAGGCGCTGCTGGAGTTGCCAGAGAAAACTCGGTAGCCCCGGCTCGAAACGTTCATTTTCGCGTAACCGTAAGACAACTTCGGAGAGTTGGACCCCAGAGACTTGTGACCTCCAAAACGCCTCATAGGCATGTTCATTGAGTCACTTCGTTTTTTGTTTTTTGTTTTCTTTCAACAAAAAGCTGCAAAACTAAACTAGGGGTTCATAACACTGTCGCAACAGATGGAGTTGGAGCTCCGTTCTCTGAGTCCGTGTTGAACTTTTAGCCACTTTTGTTACTGCAGACTGAAGAACTCGGTGTTTCTGGAAGGTCGATGGTGGAATAAACACATCCTGAACTTGTTCACTGAAATTTTCGCCCAGCAGCAAAAACGCTCCAACTAAACACAGTCTGCGTGCGCGAATAGGAAGTGATGTCCAAAATGACCAATCAGAAACCAGACCGACGGCCAGCGAGGGCGGAGCATTGATAATATTAACCAATCAGTGTGTGATATTGGAGTGATGTAATATTAAAGCGCAGCGTCCGTGGAGAAACTAGTTTCAGTTATTGTTGCTGTTTAGCCGACACTTACTTAATTATGCTACAATTTAATATACCATTTAACAAGAAAATACACAAATCTACAGCATTTCAGCAATAGTGCAGTATCTGCTCGAACATATTATATTTATGACTTTGGAGATGAAAGTTTATAAACTAGGTGTTACTGCTCTCATATTGCATAATTTAATATTCTAATCAATTGCGCCACAAGTTAAATAATTATCAATAAAGAGTAAGAGAGATTTTACAGAAACCATTCTTTACCTCACAAATACTCATGCACACCACCTGGAGGACTTAAAGTGTCAGTTTATTGCAGTCATTCTAAAGATTGTATAATAAATGCATCGTTAAAGAAACTTACCATGTATTTAGCAGTAACCTAAACAGATATATGGTTTGACAATTCAAACACACACAGGGACAGATTTCTATTTGTCAAACAGAAATTCCCAACTTTTAAGAAAATATGTAAAACATACTTCTTCTTTTTTTCTTTTTTAACATGATAAGCTATGTCCTGTGGTAATGAGAAAGTTTGTATTGGAGTACCAGTCAACTGTATGTACACACTGCTAAAAAAACACAGATACACGTTATCATCACAGTGTAACTTCCAACTCAATGACACTTCCACGATATCAACCTGTCCAGTTAGGACGCAATAATGAATAAATCACTGCTCTACTCAGTAGACCTGGATCCCATCAAGCACCCCCAAAGACGCCACAATGTCCAGCAGGGAAGAGATCCATCAGGAACCTTTCCGGATGTTGGGAGTGCAAACAGACACTTGGGGGCCATACACATTACTAATCCAGTCTGATACCAACAGAAAGTAGGTTCTGCTGTTGGGATTTTAGAAATAAGCAGCGGTTAACAGAAAATAGATTAATATTATATGTAAACACACCAAGGTTTATTTTCACTTTTTTTTCTTTTTTTTTTTAACAACCAGCAGCGTCCAACAACCGCACCCCACCTTTTTGGTATTCTGCATCCATTTCTTAGGCAACAGTAAGTGCAGAGCAATTAAGTGATCGGCCCGTGGGAATACTTTGGGGGCTATAGCCATGTTTGCTGCACACGGTTTCAGCAATGTCGACAACATTTTTAGGTTTCATTTGGTATTCAGTACCATACCCTCCCCAGCACCACTGTTCTTCTGATCAGAAACTGGTGTCTTCTAGAATGTCAACCAAATATCTTTTCACTTCCTGTTTTCTTCTGTTTTTATAGAACGGATCGGTTTTCCCCCAATATTCCATCACCCTTTCAGCACCTTCTCTTTCAGCAGGTCCATAATGACATGTCTCTCTTGGCTCTCCAGTTCAAATCTACGTTCTCTCTCTTTCCTCTCATCTGCTAAACGTTCCCTCTCCAGTGCAATCTTACCTGAAAGATAGAACATAAATTAGTAAACCAGTTTCCTTAAACAACCACGGAGGCTTAAACATTAATACAATTATTACTTAATTCTCTATTCCAAACTGGTTTTCTTAGGCACAAATCTTTTTCATATTTTCAGCAGTAAACAGTCAACATATTAAATCCTAATTATCTTACTCTTCTGAACCTCTATCTCCTCTCGGCGCAGAGCAAACTCATCCTCCCGAAGCCGCTGCTCGGCCTCCGAGCGTTTTTCCAGAAAACTAAGGATCTCAGAGTAGGTCTGGCAGCAGCACTGGCAGGGGCGCTTGGCCATGGGAGCTGCTGAGAGATCTTGTACGTCTTCTTGGTCCTCTTCCGCTGTGATACAGTTATGCAGATAATGAAATTATACTGTTTGAATTTCACATTGACATTGTGTTATTGTCACCCTTCAGTCAGAAAACAAAGACTATTGCTGTTTTCCCACTGCTGATTCCAGTGGTTGCCTTTTCCATCAGTAGTAGTTGTACTGCATTTTTAACTCCTTAATAAACATGTCTAAATGAGGAGAATAATTTCATTTGAAAAGAGGCTAATGACAGCAAGAGAAAGAGCTGTTAGAGCATGACTGATACTTCAGCATGCAGTCTTCAATACATGTTGCATATGTTCAGTTCTTATGGATATTTTTCAGGAAGAGTCCATTACACAATTATTATTATTATTATTATTATTATTATTATTATTATTATTATTATTATGCTGCAATTTGTCTTAAATAATAATATTCTAATCTGTCTAAAATTGAAGTTGCATTAACTGCATTGCATTTATTTCTGCTTGAAACCAATTTACATTATGATTTTACTTAATGTAAACTTGTCTATTTAACATCTATCCTGCTAACCAATCCCACAAAATCTAGCACAAAAATAACTTTTTTAACTTTTGACATTTGTATTGGCTTAATTATTGATATTTTGATATTTAAAACCATTTTAAAGATTTTTCAGTAATGTCAAGCCGTGATTTTAAGAAAGAGATGGACTTCCGGAAAGCCACCGACTGGGCACTGTAGTCAACGTAAACGGGTTAGCAAAGGCTAGCTGTCGGCTAGGCAGGAATAGCAGTGCGGTGGTCACCTGTACAACATTTAAAACACTAATTGTTGGGCAAGCCATGAGAATTACCTTCATTTGACTCCTCTGTCTCAGTCTCATCGTGGATTTCGTCCAGCAACGCTATGTCCTTCACCTCCAAAGAGCTACACAAATATGATCCGTGTCCTAGCACAGCATCCAGCCGTTCGAACCACTTGCCACTCTTCCGATCGGAACCACTGCGGTTGTTGTGGTCTTTAATTTTTTTATAGTCTTGTTTTAGCTTCTTCAGCTTCTCCCTGACTTGTTTACTGCTTCGATGTATGTCCAGCTCGTCCAGTCGCGCTGATATACACGCATAAACTTTGTCATTTCGCGTTGCTCCATGTAATTGCTGCTGGATACTTTCCTCCGCGAATAGACTCAACAAGGCCTGCACCTCATCGTCGCTCCATCGGTCCACATTTTTTTTGTCCATCTCGGAACCAAAGTCTCTCGAAATAAAAATTAAAAATAAACCATATAGTCAAAATCTATTGCTATTAGCTGCTTTCCCACCGCAGGAACTTTTACCAGGAACCTTTGGAGGAACTGTGTATTTTTCCGTGGCAGGAACAATTATGTAAATTTAGTTCCGGGTGTCTTTTTTCCCCCACCCAGAAAAGTCCCTGCTCAGGGGTAGTACTTTCAGGAACCTCAGGGCGGGACAACGTTGTCGGAATTTTCTGATTGGTCAAATAGATTCAGCGTTTTATTTCAGCCCTCAGGAGTGAGGTTTATTTGTTTTTTTCCAATCAATTTTCCTGTCAGGCTGTAGTGTTATATTTCCATGGATCAAACCACAGTATTTATATTCTGTAGAAATTGATTCTACCTTAACATGTCATCCGTATTGTATCCATTTGAGAACGAGACTCCTAGTTCTAATTAGATTTACTGTCAAAAAAAAATCTGAAGGAATGTGAAATTCAAGTTTACCACGGTTCTACCACCTTTTCCCCAAGAATCACAAATGCTTCAATTTGTTTTTCTGTTGCATCCATTGCAGCGCCCACTTCCTAAACTTAGATACCATCAAAGCGGTCCCAGAGGCACAGGGGTTTTTCACATTTGGATCAGCCGTTCGTCCTAACACAAAGTGAGATATACAAAGGTCCACCAAGAGAGCTCCTGCATACAAGTGACACTCTTTAGACATGTCGATATATAGCCCTGTATGACTCAAATGTGGATGTTTGGGGGATGAACTGCATCAGTTCAGCAGGATCTTGGACAGGAAAATACAGACTGGGACGCAAAGACACTCAGTACAGTAGAACTGGTACAGTTCATTAAATGAATTGTCTCTTTTTCCTCGGACTGAATGTGCCCATTTGACAAAATCCTTGGCCCCACGCTGGCCCCACAGTGAAATAGGTCTAGAACCGCCACTGATCTGAACTTCTTCTAATCTGAGTTTGTCAATCTGATGTCTGACTGAATCACCATGAAACTGGGCGAAACATTCTGATGGTCAAATAGGTCTCGTGACCTTATTGCCTCCCGCTACAGAGCACCTGGTCCAGGTGGATGTGCTCCACTCCTCCTCCTCCTCGTCTCAGCGCTGAAGATGGTTCGGTGGTTAAAGTCCGCGTCTCCCGCTGTGGAGACCCGGGTTCAAATCTCAGCTCGGACGGGGCTGCAGGTACGTGTCACTCAGCCGGTTTCTGTGTGTGTCTGTCCAACAAAACCAAAACCAAAACCAAAAACCTGAAACAAAACTCAAACAAACAACCAAACCAAAACCAACAAACAAACCAAAACTTGCGTTGCGTTGCGTTGCGTGGCTCGTTGCATTTGCGGAATTTGCCGTCAATTTGAGAAGAGGAACTCAAGAAGAATTTTTTTAAAGAAAGAAAACACAATTCGAGAAACAGTTTGATGGTAAAGAAAAAAGAGAAGACAAATTTGTGGTATCTGCTGTGTTCAGGTTTTCGTTTGTTTCAACAGTTTTGAGGAAATATGTTGAACGTTGTTGATCCGGTGGAGTGGACCACAAAGAAAGTACAAAATCAACCGCATGTTTTTCTTTCCGTGATTTAACAATGGCCACCAGAAATTATAAAGTGGGAAAGAAATGGCAACTTTCTAAATGTAGCTTTCTCAAATAAGTTTGGAACTCGCGTTGTTGTTTTTGCTGCATTTCAACAATGTGACCCGAAGATGTCGCCAGAGAGCAACTTCAAGCTCAGACGGCCGAAGAGCCGAGATTCAGACTGTAGATGTCAGGGCAAGTGTACATGTTTGCAAATCAGACTTGACTGTAAAATATGAAAAGTATCGAGGTGGGGTGTCTTAAAAAATCTGCTATGCTTTCATTTTTATAGAATTCTAATAAAGCAATATATTTAACACTTTCATTCAAATCTTGTAGGTTAATAAACAGCAACATGTATCATACTTTCGTGAGTATGACTCTACCTTTGTGCCTGGTTGGTCTGGTGGAGTCTGTTTACAGGTATTGGGTGTTACATGTGTGCAGCAATGTTACCTAGACACCATGCACATTTTACCACCAGCCTCTGGCGGTGGGCCAGAGGCTGCTGAGGGCTCTGACGTCTGACTGACAGCCATGCCCTTTGGTAGCTTTCTCTGACAGCTTCTCTTGAGGAGACTCTGCTTTTACCACACCGATGACTCATACAGGAAAAACAGCCACCCTCCTCCTCCAGATCTGCTCCCCCCCACCATGTTTAACTCTCTGCCTACTCCGTTAATTATCCCCAGCTCTGCTCACCCCCCCTCACAAAGTTCTGTCGGCTTGTGCGGGGGACAGTGACAGGATCAGGCACCGCATTCAACTGCTGTTAACAGCTGGTTTCATGCCTGAATGAAAAAACAAATACTGCTAATTAAATATGTTGCCCATGAATGAAGCTGTAATGAGTCTCCATAAACTGCTTCATTTGGTGTTTCCCATGTTTTTGTACACCTAAATTGAACATTTCCTCCATGACTGCATGATAACAGAACAGGCATGTCTTCCGCACACTATTATTGTTTTCTACCATGTCCTTCACAAACAGTGGTTTCACCATTACTGGGACCCAGCTAATTCCCTAGTGGACCTCATCTGACAGCAGCAGACATGGTTGCTGGGTGACCTCCACCCAGTCTCCTCCACCGTATAGAAACCTACACGGATTAAACAAAGAATCAGTAGTGTGGATTCATGAGAACTGTGGTCGATGTAAACAATGGAAAACTTTAAAAGGAGAAAGAAACTTTCACTATCTCGTCCAGCCGAGCAGAGACACTCTGTGTTTCATCCGGCTCTCAGGAGATGATCATGAGGGAGTTCAGAGGCTTGTGGTGTATTTTATTTTCCATGGATGGAATATAAAAATCAATTTGTTAATTAGACACCTGATTAGTTTTGAAACAACAGCCATTGCAGCATTTAGACCGGTTATTTCAATGAAGTCGATTCTCTCCAATAGTCACTGTTTCATTGTGACCGTAGGGGCTATACAGGGTTGCTATGGTGACTGCTCTACATGGCAACGCAGAGATGTGATCTGTATGATTGCCCATCCCTATTCCAGCTGTATAGAACACGCATGCTGCTATAGCACACAGGTTTCAGTCTGATGTAATAAGCAGCAACAACAATAACAACAAAAATAAACCATCAAGCATGGCTAACCTGCCCCCTGCACCGAGGCTAGTGAGGTTTGAGCCGTGTGGATCGAACCATCGGGTCCATTGTTTCGATGCTTTTTCGGCACAAAGTCAGTTTTGGGAGGTCGCATTCGTTTAGATCTGAGACAGCAGCTCCGTGCTAATGTCAGACTCATCAGTGTTTTTAATGGAGTTGACAGTGATGCTGCCGCCGCCCGACTCATGTCTGACTGCTTTAATTCCCAACAGAGCTGCTATCAGAGCTCGTTTGTGTCCTTACCTATAAAATGTGTACGTTAGTCAATGTTGTGCGTCATCATACATGCCAGCGAGACGTTTCTGTCCATCATGGAAGGCGGCTGAGTCTTAATGACAAAGCAGATATTTCAGCGGACAAAGAAGCGGGAAATTGGAAATACTACGTTTTTGCTCTCGTGTTGGCCCTGGAGTGGGGGGGGGGGGGG
>BJFM01002471.1:117201-130221 GCA_016586285.1 Arothron firmamentum
GGGGGGGGCAGAAACGCAGCCCACCGTCCTGGTGGCTCTGCACATCTGCATCATCTCCTCTCTTCATTAAACCTTCCAGGGATGGGAGAGCAGCGCACGTTCACCCCACGTACACGTGTGTTGTTTACACCACAGGAGCCATCTTGACTGCTGCCGTCTGACACGCGTGTCTGTTTTTACAGGCTCTCACGTCACCGCGGGGATTAACTGATTACCCGTATAAATAAGCTGTACTTGGACGTGGTCCTGCCTAATGCTGCTGTGTCATGAGTATTAGCGGCTAACGGCTCATCTGCGTTGAGGTTCTAGTTCACATTCTCAGCTTTAAGAATCTGAGTTTTCACATTGTGGATGGAGCCAGGTTTTTCCATCCTCTCTGCTGGGAAAGACCAGATCTGGGTCCTGTAACCAGACTAAATACGCTCGTTTATGTGCCACATCGTTCAAGTAACCACTGAAACTCTCTTTTGCTTTCTATACAGGTGCACGGATGAAGATCCTGCATTTGTGTGATTGAGGAAATAGCATTCTAAATTCAGTCAAAATGTCCGATGAATCTCACCGTAAATTTGCTCTGGTGTCCCCAGGAGCTCCGGTGCGACACATGGCCTCTGGGCTGCCTGGGGGCTCCTTCAACACCACCTACTTTGTTCTTTGTGGAGGAGGCCTCACAGCTGCCCTCGTCTATGTGAGTATTTTAGCTTATACAAGCCATACGATGTCCAGAGATCAAAATAAAATGATAACCTTGAACCTATGAGATGCAGCTTGTGAGACTGAGACTCGGGGTTCCCTGAAGCTCTGTCTGTCTCCGATACGTTACTCAAATTTCACTTTGTTATGTAATTCAGAGTGGTCCCATCCGGCTTCTGAAGCACAAACAAGCTGGAGCGCAGATTCTCCTCCGTGGGGGGAATTGTGCTCGCAACAGTAAATAGCCAGTTAGCACATGAGACAGCATGAAGTGTGTCTCTTTACCCGCCCAAAACCTTTTCAATCCTGTTCTCATCCCAGGTCAGGCTTTGCGTTTCTTAGGTCTATTCAGCCTTTTTAGTCCTCGACGGTAACGTCTCTCCTCGTGATGGACAGTGAGCTGCAGTCTCAGCACAAACTGGACTGTCTGACCTCACTGCAGCATAAAACCGGAGCAAACAGGACGGTTCTGGGGACTTTCTTCACTCGGCCTTTTGTGTGGGCACAATGACTCTGTTGACCTGGGTCGGCCGTTGTGGTTCAGACTGGATAAACGTATCAGGAAACATTTTGTAACACTGTGAATTATTTTCCTTATCTTTTCTATGTGCTGGAATGTGGTGGATGCCTGTTTGGCTTATTTTCCTTTAGGCCTACAAGACCATCAACAGTGACACTGAGCGCTATGAGAGCCGACTCGCCAGTATGGGCTCCACGGCAAAGGGTCAGTTACACACACACACACACACACACACACACACACACACACACACACACACACACACACACACACACACACACACACACACACACACACACACACACACACACACGCACACACACACGACCCTCCTGATGGATTCTTCCTGCACAGACAGGACATAATATGTCTGCATTTTCCAAATTCCTGATGTGCCCGTTTAGAGCATCTCAGTTACAGTCAGATACAAGATCAACTGGAATCTTAAATACTTTGTTTTTTGTCTGTCACTAAGCTATTAGTCAGTGGAAATAAAATAAAAAAGAAGGTTCCACAGCATTGTTTTGATTTTTGGGACGGTAGCTACAGTCTGACGAAGGCCAGCGCTCTTTCAGTGTGAAACATGGTGGAATGATCAGTCTCAATAGCTTTATCTTGCTTGTCTGTTTCGATGTCTGTCAGCAAATGATTTGTCTATTCAGGCGGTTTGAGCCCGGAGACGCCATGGCTCTGCGCCCAGATTAACAGCTAGTCTGTGGCTGGCAGAAGCAGCTGCTGTTCCTGGGTCAGTGTTCACTCTGCCTCAAAGTTTGCTTTTGGTGTCAAATGGAGCGTAAAGCTGTGTTACAGACAGCAGCAGCAGCAGCAGCAGCAGCCTCCGCTCTGCCTTTGCTGTAAACTGAGCGCTACCTGAATTATATAACCAAGAAAATCTGTTCAGGGCGTGTTGACAGAAAGACCTTGACGAACATGGCAACAACTGACTGCAATCAGGGATCACATTGTGCCGAAACATCTAAACACAAAGCGGAGTTTGATTATTTTGCCGCCAGGTGGCCATCGGCAGCTTCCCACTGCTGCTAAAGCTAGCTAACGTTAGCATGTTGTGGATTTTTCCTTTGTTATTCTACTCCAATAGAATGATGATGTTAAATGAGGTGACATCAACTTAAGCAACAACCCTGAACACACTTAACACTTTATTTCTCAACGGAATATGCGCTGTCAATTATTACGTTCACTGTCAAGACATGAATTGACTTTCACCTTTATTTTATATATGGAAGTGTTAGTTCCTCCTGACGATCCTCCTTCTTTCAGCAGCAGCAGCTCCAGCTGCTGAACCTGGCCCGGCAGAAGAGGCAGAGATCGCAGAGGTCGTCAGGGAGTCTGTCTCTGGTCCTGCGGAAGAGGCCAGCGCTGAACCCGAGGCATCATCCGAGGCATCATCCGAGGCCTCATCCGAGGCATCATCCGAAGCAGCAGCCGCTGAGGACGTGCCTGAGGAGCCCGCCGACGAGGCCGCAGAACCAGCCGCTGAGGCCTCTGAGGCAGCAGAGGAGGACGCCGCTCCACCCGCAGCCGCGGAGGAGACGTCGGCGGAGAGCCAGGCCGCAGAGAGCGCCGGTACGGCAGCAGTGGGCGGTGCTCCTCCCGCTGCTCCAGAGGTGGCAGCGTGAAACCGTCAGCCCTCCGTAGTTCAGTGTCCTGGAGCCCTGCGTCCCTGCTGTAAGCCCCTTGTGTCCATCACACCTGTTTGTCCATCACCTTCCTCCCGTCTTCACCCCGACCTTTTGACCCAAGCCGCCATGTTCCTGTTTAGACGCAGATGAAAGACTTGCGTGTCTGGCAGGGAAAAGAGTGTTCAGTCATTAAATTACAGATGGTTTTCTTATTTAATTTAGACAAGTTCGCTAAAAATTAACACACATTTCTCAAGAAGTGCCCTTTCAAAACTTGTATGTTATATGTGTGAAATAAACTAGCACCAGTTTCAGCCGCTTCTGCCCAAAGTTTCGTGTGCTCCGCTGGTAAAGGTGCAAACAACATTCTGGAAGCAGGAAGTGTCGCTCTGGCTGGGTGGGTCAGTGACATCCCATTTTTCCAATATCATACACAAGTGTTCTAATAAGAAAACCAAAAACCTCGTCGTGTTTGAGCTTTTGTGGCAGAGAATAAAACCGTCGTTTGGTGGAATACACAGTTATTCTTCCTGCTTGTTGTTGTGCATCTAGAACCATAAATCCCTGCGCCTCGTACATGCTCTGCTGCCTTCAAAACTAACCTGACCGGGTCAAACCGTCAGATCCAGCCACTGTTCTGCACAGTCAGACTCCATCATTACATGTTGTGTTTTGAATGTATTTATGACGGGACCACTGGTTCATCTACCTTCCTTCAGCCGTCTTTGATGCTTCTTTTGATAAAAGCTGCAAGAGCAGAAGGAGCATGTACCAGACAGGTCATCTGCTGTAGTGCTTCCACACCCCGGGTTCCCCTTAAGCCCCCCCCCCCTGAGTTCCTCAGGTAAGTGCAATTTACACAGCAAAACATGGGATGTCAGAAGACGTCCCCAAGCTCAGCGCTGCAAAGAAAGTGGAAAATAAGTTAAAAATCAGGACTAGGAGATCCAGTATCATCACCATAATGAACAACAGTCAGTCCGGATGTCTTCTCTTGTTTATTCCAGAGTTTAAAGCAGATCTGCTCACTGCCGTGAAGATCTTAGCAGGGTCGACAGTGGAGATCGCAGCAGCTTCGGTTGGTGACAAGAGCCTGGTGAAGGCCGTCCAGACAGCCGAGGAAGAGGCCAAAGGTTCTGACGCCTTGCTGGAGGTTACAGACCCACCCGAAGAACTGATGGCAAAAGAAGCAGCTGGAGAGGGAGGTGCTGCAGCAAATGGAGAGGAGATAAAGTCTGCAGAGGAAGAGGAGCAGGAGGCTGCACCTCCTGCAGAGGAGATAGCAGCTTTAGCCCCAACAGTAAGCCTGACTACCGATGCTGAAGATCAGGGGGCTGGAGCAGATCCGGAAATGGATTCCTCCTCAGACGTCTCACCTGTAGATCCTGCTCCTGCAGAGGAGGCCATGTCACACGCTGAAGCTGCGACAGATGAGGAGAAGGCTCCTCCTGCTGAAGAACCCACAGCAACTCTGGAGGCCACAACAGCTGAGGAGGCCACAACAGCTGAGGAGGCACCGGCGAATGAGGAGGCAACAATGAATGAGGAGGCACCGGCGAATGAGGAGGCCACAACAGCTGAGGAGGCACCGGCGAATGAGGAGGCAACAATGAATGAGGAGGCACCGGCGAATGAGGAGGCCACAACAGGTGAGGAGGCCACGGCGAATGAGGAGGCCACAACGGCTGAGGAGGTCACGGTGAATGAGGAGGCCACAACGGCTGAGGAGGCCACGGCGAATGAGGAGGCCACAGTGAATGAGGAGGCCACAACGACTGAGGAAGATGCATTAACTGAGGAGGCCACGGCGAAAGCAGAGGCAACAACAGGTGAGGAGGCCACGGCGAATGAGGAGCCAACAATGGTTGAGGCCACAGTGAATGAGGACGCTCCACTAGCTGAGGAGGCCACAGCAAACGAGGAGGCAATAACAGCTGAGGAGGCCACAGCGAATGAAGAGACCACTCTGACTGGAAAGGCCACGCTGACTGAGGAGGCCACAGTGGAAGAGGAAACCATGTCAAATGAGGAGGCTACACCAGCTGAGGAGACCATCCTGAACGAAAACGCTGCACCAGCTGAGGAGACGAGGGCCGCTGCCGCTGAGGGGTCAGCGGGTGAGGAAGCGGGTGGAAGCTCAGCAGAGACCTCTGAGGCCGCAGGACCCGAGAGGTCAGAGCTTGAAGTTCTTCCAGCTGCAGAACCTCCAGAACCAACGCTCTGCCACAGTGTTGAGCAAACGGTTCCACCTGCTGCCCAGGGAGAGGAGCTGGCCAGCGATGGAGCTGTGGATGAAGACCGGAGCCAAGAGTCACACAGTAAGAACGTGCACACATTAATGAATATCCACCATTGCTTCGTCTGATGGACCACTTTGGCTCTGATGCTACATGAGCTGTGCAAAGTAAAATCATGAAGTGCACGCAGAGGAGTGAAGCAGACAATTAAAGGCACGAGCAGACCAGGAAACAATCTTCACTCCAGGAATTAAAGATTGCAGTAACCATGGCAACGTTCTGCTTTACATTTCAGAGCCTGTATCCTCAGAGCCAAAGGCATCTATCTGGACTGTTAAAAGCTGCTCACTGATGTAGTAACACACTTAATAAGGTAAACGCAGCACAGCTGTGTGGATCTAGAGTTAGTAGAATCAGCATCTTTTCACTTCCACACGTGTGACTCACAACATTCCTCTGAATTCTTCAGCCCATATCAGTGCTATTTGTTGTGTTTGTTTCAGCCACATCATGAGGAACGTGTGCCTTCCACAGCACTCGCTCACCAGGGTGATAATGACACCAGGAGGCACAGATTCAACTCTCTGATGTGCCCTTTACCTGTAAAAGCCCATCAGACTGAACCCGCTGTGAAATTACCCCCATCAAGTCTGTAGCTGCAATTTTTTTTTTTTTTTTCATTAATAGAAACTGACTGTAAGTATCACTAAAGGCATTAAAATGGTTTGAATTTTGAGTAGCGGAGATTTCCACCACCAGAGAGAGAGAGAGCGAGAGAGAACAAAGTCATGACAAAGTGGCACCCCAACACACAAGAAAAGTCTTTATTCCGAACTTCAAGTGAGGACAGTAGCTCAGCAGAGCCCCCTGCTGGTCGTTTTTATTTCTTCCGTTAATATAACAAATTCCCTGGAACTCCTTAGGAGACACGTTTTCAGTTTAAGCCCATGTATAACAGACATAAAAGATCATGCAACATTTGAAATAAAATATATTACAAACTAATTATTTACATATTCTGTATTTCCATAGTGTCCTGTAGTCACCTCAAAGGATGCAGCACATATTTAGATGTAAAAACATATTCTGGTTTTTAAAAAAAGTTAATTATGTAATACAGAGTGATGTCAAAAGAGCGTGATTTGATATGATCGTCAAACGTCCAAACCAGCGGTCAGAGACTTCAGGGAAGAGACCCACCGAAAGTAAAGACGGGCAAGCAGAGGAGGGAGCAGAAAGTGGGATTGAGAGGCTGAATTTGGGCCGAGGTCTGGGATCTTCTGCGCCTCCAGTCAGTGGAGCTGTCAGGTTTATAGCACACGGAGATATCACACCTACAGGGGAACGTGGCAGACAGAAGGATGTAGTTATTAAAAAGGCCCATCATGCCTGAGTATAGGTGGGTGTATCTATGCAGTTCATTTCTATTCAGACCTGGTGACGCTCTGCAGGATTTTCTTCTCATCCTGGTCCAGACAAACAGCAAAGGTCGTGTTTCCGGCACCACTGACTTGCACTTTGTCCACCTTTACCTCGGTCACATTCAGCTGCTGAAAAGAAGAAAAAAGAGTGTTGAACTTTCATGCACCATTAAGCAAAACAGATTCAGAGATGCTGCAAGTTTGTAAAAATGCATGCTTGGAAAGGGTCCTGGCAGGTGTCACTGACCTGGTTGAAACCCTTTTTACTTTTGCTGTTCTGTCTTTTCAGGACCTCAGTCATCGTGAGCTGCAGGCACTCCATCTTTGAATCTAAACGGGATTGTCGCAAGACAAATGAGGAGAGTTTAGACACGTTTTCACGCATAGATCAGACAAAAAAAAATCAGCCGTGGCCTCAGTGGTGTTACAGCAGCTGAAACTAACCGAGCTCCTCTGGATTCTTGCAGGCTTTGGTTAAGTTTATAGAAGTACAGACTTTGGTGTCTCTTTTCCAGTGACTTCTGCCACTAATCACCACCTAAAAAGAAGAAAACAGTAGTTAGACAGACAGGCAGACAGACACAGACAGACAGAAAGACAGAGGTTTTACCCTGTTGTACACCACCTCCAACATGAGAGGGACAGCTTCTCGATCACCGTCAATCCCAAAGCGTTTGCTGGCAGCGCCTGTGCAGAACGATATGAAAGCCCTCAGATCTGCTGCGTGTCTTTGTCTCGTGCTTATTGGCTGGAACGGAGCGTTATATTCGCAGCTTGTGCACAGCACTCACCCATGGCTTTAACCGCACGCGTTCCTGCCGTGTGACCCATCTCCAAGGAATGGATGAAGACCTCGGTCCTTCTCTCTCCGCTAGCTAACGACAGCTGCAGCAGATTAAAGGAGTCAGGAATTGAGTTTACAGTCAGAGAATTTAGTCATTCCAGCCTCCAGGGAGGAAAGCAGCCAGACAAAAGCGTCCTGAGACGCTGTTTGACATCTGTACTTGTGTGTTTTTTTTATGTAAAAACATGGAAATGGGTCTGACCTCAGCCTGATAAAGCTGGATTAGCGTTGGACCTGCAGCATGGCGGCAGTAATAGAGGACCAAGTCAGCCAGAATGGGCAGACGTTGCTCATATGAATCATCATATGATTCTGACTCCGTCTTTGAGGTTTGCTGGAGAAATAGAATAAGTGATTTAATATGAGCATTTACAAGAGTAGCATAAAAAAAAACCCAGGAACTATTGCTGAGTTCAGGCTACTGTGTGTCAGCTCCATGTTAACTGGTTTGTTCCCAGTCGTAGAAATGTTGAATGTAAAAATAAACTCGTACCTTGCAGACGATGTTAGCGGGCAAGTCAAGAAGGCTGAGGGTGTTTCTCTCGTACCAAGGGTCCAACATTCCCAGGAGATGGGCGATGTCATTTGTGCTTTCCCCAGCACTTGTTAGCTGAAGGTCCTGCACCATCAAAAGTCACCAACTTATTGTCATTGTTGCAAATAAAATGTTTAAAGTCAGCGTATGATCCTTTTACTCACGTTAGACAGAGCTCCTGCCTTCAGAGTCCCAGCGGGGAGCACAGGACCCGGAGACTTCAGACCCCCCAGGCCCGCCGCTGGGTCCCGCTTCACTGGTACGAAATAGAACTGAAGGTTGAAGACCCTGCTGAGGTGCGGACATGCGCTCTCCCTCCTCCTCAGGCTGCTGTAGGCCCGGGCCACCTTCCCGGCCACGTGGTCGGCACCAAACACCACCACCCTCAGGGTGGCGCTCTTGCTGTCGTCATCGCTGCTGAGGATGGGCCTCCTGCGGTAGCAGACGGGCCTGAGGCTTTCAGGACTGAGCATGGGCTCGGGGCTGAGCAGCTTGACCTGCTGGGGCAGAGAGTTGGAGCGTTTCTCCCTCACCACTAAAAGGTCTTTGGCCTCTGGGTTTCCCAAGCTTTTGGCCCTGCTGATGGAGCGCGGGCTCTTGGGTTTGAAGAGACGATACAAGTGCTGGCTGAGCCGAGCCGAAGCTTTACTGGCGGATTTGGGCGAGTGTTTTTCATTGACGGGCGAGGAAGAGATGCAGTCATCCGAGTCTTCAAAGAAGTCGCTGTCGGCCCCGGAAGTGGCGGAGAAATGCGACAGCGCGTAGGACTCCGAGGTCGCAGACAACACGGAGAACATAGAGTCTTTGGACGCAGTGGACAGGGAGGAGATGGTGGAGAAGGTGGATGCGCGATGGGTGGGGATGGCCGAAGGCAGCTCTACGTCTTCCTCCTGCTCTCCTTCCCCGTCGATCTCTGGCACGTCCTCTTCCTCCTCGTAATTAATGTCAACCTCCTCTTCCCCCTCCTCAAGCTGCCCATTGGAAGCCAGGTCATCCAGATCATGGTCCACGAGGGTGTTCAGAACATCTGCAGACACCAGAACCAGCTAGAGTTAAAACACAGCACTCAAAATTAAAGGCAGATGTGCAGCCAACGAGGTGCATTCGATGCAACCGTACCGGCCCATCAGCAAACACTGAACTCCTGCTAAGAACTGGAAATCTATTATTGACATTCTTATCCCGTTAAAGTGAACAATTTACCAAAGTTGTCCTTCTCCCAGTGAAACATGTGACACTTGGCGGTGGGCAGTGGGAGAGTCTGCAGCATCCCTGAGAGGAAGAGCAGGAAAGAAACAGCAGCGGTGAGGCCTCATCCCACCTCACATCCTCAGAAATGCAGCGTGAGCCTCAGTACCGTCAGACTTTCTCCCGTTGGACGCCGGGATATTCGTTCTCTCTCTCAGTCGCTCGAGTTCCTGGATAACGTGAGTGCGACCTTTCAGGGGGTCGCTCATGGCGGCCGCGGCCTCGAGGACGTCGCTGACCTCGGAGAAGATCTCTGACAGCTCGCTCACGGGCTTTAGCTGCCGAGAGTGTTCAAGATCGATAAATACGGATAAAATGCTCACTTGATGGGTAGATCTACTGTACTGCTCCTACCTGCAGGACCCTGTGGATGTGGTGGAGGGGGTACTTGGTCCCCAGGGCGGACTGGAAGCAGTGTTTGATCAGGGTGATGTAGGTCTCTTTCTGCGAGTGCTGAACGCAACTGAGCTGTTCAGCCACGGAGAGAAAGTCTGCAGGCACCTCGCCGGGGTTCATCAGCAGCACCGTCCTGCAGCAGACACACACGGCGGGAACGTGCGCATTAACACTCGCGGGGAAAGAAAACGAGCGCTTTCGTGGTTTAACGTACACAAGAAAATCAAAATGTTGACGTTTTTGTACAGGTTCTCTCATTCTGCCATGAAATCAATTCCTCCCAGTCCTTTTCTTTGACTTACATGGTTCTGGAACACTGGCTGGACGTGATGATGCCCTGCTCTTCTCTCACGAGTCTCTGAAAGGAAATCCCTGTGGGGGAAAAGATAAATCTAATTTTAGCGAGTCAGTCTTTACTTGACGTGAATGCAGCAGAATTCAGGGCGGGGGGAAAAAGGGATTATTCTATTGTCTCAGCATTTAAGCAATAAAAACACCACAGTCCCACTTTTTTAAAGCAGATAGTGATGCTCAGAAGAACCTTCCCATGTCATCAGAAATAATATCAGGGTGAAATGCAGCTGCATGTTGCTCTTCTTGTTGTTGCGTGGTTGGTGTTTGTCGTGCTCAAACAATGACTGCATGTTTCCAAGGTGCCACGAGGGGGCAGACGAGCTCCAGGAATAAGACAACCCACAGACACACACACACACACACACACACACACACACACACTTACCTGGGGCTTTTTGCTCCAGCTGTAGTGTGGTGAGGAGGCTTCTACACACACTGCTAAAAGGTTCAGGCCAGGTGAGAAAGCAGCGGAACACCGCTTCTGCTTCTTCCAGCAGTTCTGAGTCAGGAGGACAGTGCGGCGTCTGCAAACAGCCGTGCAAAACAGACGTTTCGTTGTCTTACGAAGGTTTTGTCCCATTAGCAACTTAATAAATAATGGGAGCGGTTTGGAAGAGGCCAGCGAACTTTAAAGGAAGCAAACTGTCCAACATGGGGAGGACGGATCTAACGTGTCATCTGTACCTGAAGCAGCGTAGAGGAGAACATGATGGCGAGGGGAGCCACCAGCTCGTACTGACACTCCTCCAGAGCCTGATGGTACACAGACAGTTGGAGATAAGTGGGCGGTTACACGGTGGGCAGCGTGGGCCCTTTCGCCGTCTTTCACCTCTCACCTCTCTGGCTCTTCTGATGATCTGCTGTAACAGGATCAGGAAGTTGTCAGGGTCCCTCTTCACCATCTCCTCCAGGCTCCAGCGGTTCATGGACTGACGGGCTGCAACAAAAATGGGAAAAAAAAGTAAATAAATAACATACACAATCAATTTAACTCCGACATCCCCAAAAAATGAAAGCAACATGTTTTCTATCTAACTGCTGTGTAAAAATACTAAAGCTAAGATGTCTCGGTTCTGTTCTGAGTGCAGAACCGATACCAGAGACCAGAGACTGATACCGAGGACCCTTCATTGTGATATGATTAGGTTCCCCTTTACAAGAAGACCTCTGCGGTGATATAATTGTGAGAACTTTCCTAAGAACAGGCAGCACACAAAAGCTGACTGTAATAACATTTCAGATACGATCTGATTCACCGGTGACGTGTCCGCCCCCCCCCCCATCCCAGTCAGGCGTCCTCTCTGGTACCAGGTTAGGGATCGCAGATGCTCATTTAGTTTAAAAAAAATGAAGTCTTTGTCATGAAAAGATCGTGACCCACGTCAGCAGCTCACAGACACCCTACGGAGACACAATCAGCTGATTTAAGGTGACCGTCATAAAAAAGACTCCTAGAGAGACGTAGTTCTTAGAGACAACAATGAAGCCGCAACTTGTGAATGGCCTTTTCTGAGAAGCTTTCCTGACAGAAACAGGTCAGCTCTGGGCAGGATCCTCCCCCTTCTACCGCACAACCGCCACTTCCGCCCCAACTCTCTATTCACACAACTTCCTCCCCGCGTGATCCCTCCACCAGGCGACAACAAGTTGTTTACACACTGATGCGGCGGCGGAGCGTTTGTCGGCGCGCTGCAGCTGCGCTCAGACGGGTGCCGTCGCCCCGCCGCTATCGGCCTCGGGCGCAGTTAAAAGAGGTGTTAGCTCTGAGAAAGCAACTGTCTTTTTCGTTCCAGGAACCAGCAGATTGGAGCCACAGATCGGCCCTGAACACATGAGTGTGACGCACGGTTGTGAGCGAAACCTTACCGTTCCAGCTGTTGGCTGATGTGGGCTTCTGCCTCAGGCCGTCCAGACACATGTTCAGAGCGTGCTGGATCCTGTCCTCGGTGCACGAGGTGTGCTGCATCATGGCTGCTCAGCTTCTGGCCGGGAATAAGAGGTCACGCTTGAATGAGCAAATTCTCCGAATGAAATTCAAACTCAGATGTCTTGCGTCCACATGCGGGACGCTGTATCGTCAATGTTTTGCATGAGGGCGTTCTGGCACCTGTTAGGTACGAAAATCAACTGTTAGGTATGAAAACCAGCCGGCGAGCTGCGATAATCAAATGGTTCTGAGGAAAGGGCAAACAGGCGAGCAGTGTGAGCCCTGGAAGGAGAGGTCCAGCTGCTGCTGCTGCGGCGGCGCTGGGGTGCAGCGAATGCAGCGCCACAGCAGAGAGACACCGTCGTCCACGTGTGACGTCTGCAGCGCCGCGACAGCTCACAGTAGTGTCAAAGCAGGGTGACGACAGTCAAGTTGCGCTCGTGCGGGACACCCTGAACTGCTCCTGCGAGTGTGGCAACCTGTTTTGCGACTGCTGATGACATAGTTGAGCCATCAAAGGTGTACAATGACGGGGACTTACATCATGGACGCCCAGGAGTTTAATGACTGTTCTTCATTTGAATTTGTTCATTTTTAGATTTAACATCTGTCTGAAGTGTCACAGCTTTACCCTCAAAAATCAGATAAGATGAAGATAAAATAAGAGCGGGGCCAAAGCAACAACAGCTACTTCACAAAACTCACCAGTGTGTCATGAAGGTGACCTTTCAGCGTGAAGGTGACCTTTCAGCGTGAAGGTGACCTTTCTTGGATATATTTTAAGAGCTTCCTCGTTTCAGGGGCCAGTTTTGTTCAGATTAGGCAAAGACAAAAACACTAGAAAATGCACTAAATTGAGAAATCCAAAAAAACTGCTGGCCTTACTGAAGAATGTAAAAAACAAAACCCTGTGTTTTAGGCACACTCAAGTCAAAAGCACGGAATGAGTAACGCGCTTGACATCAAAGACGCTTTTTGCAGAATTGCATCTTCTCAAAAATTCCCCAGAGCAAATGGCAAATTCCCCATTCCACATTTGAAATAAGCGCAAGCTGTCAAATAAACACTCATGTTAATGATGACTCACTCTAACCACCCAAACCCACATCTGACCTTCTCACTGGCAGGCCGTTATTAACATTAACATCAGCTCAAAACACACCAGACACACACACACACACACACACACACACACACACACA
>BJFM01002471.1:133632-151244 GCA_016586285.1 Arothron firmamentum
GTGTGTGTGTGTGTGTGTGTGTGTGTGTGTGTGTGTGTGTGTGTGTGTGTGCGCGCGCTTGAAGCAGCATGTGGATTTGAAGGGATGTTGGCCCCTTGGAGGAAGTCATTTGTTTTCATGTTATTTTCACGCTGCTCTGTCTTTGTTTCTGCTTTTACCCTCCTCACCTGTCATTGTTGCTGACCAATCAACAACAACCAGCCAGGTTGAAACACAGATCTGTGTGTCAGTTGCGTTCATCCTCACTTGTTTCAGTCATCTTCCTCTCTTCTCATACATCCGTTTGTTAGGGAAACATTGGCCTTACTTCCTCATCTGATTTGCCTCTCATTTCCATTTCAAGGATTAGTGTGACTGCAAATTCCCCTTCTTTAAATTGACGGCATGCTTATTTCCCCCACTGTTTTTTTGTCATGGCAACATCTGAACCGTTGAAACTCTTGTTATGATCTAAAATCATGTTACATTCAAATTTGAATGTTTTGATCAGAGATGTTTAAAGTTTAAAGGTGCTGCACGTTTTTGAATACATCAGAGGTGTTAACTCTCAACTGTTCCTCCACCAGGTTTCATCAGGTTTTATTGGAAATGTTACTGTTGTTAATATTTTCACAAAGAAGCTTGACTCTCTTTCAACTAGTCAATGTGCTGTTTTACTATAAAAGCTTATAGTTTCACATTTCGACAAGATCCAGAAAAGCAAAAAAGCAAAAAAGCTTTTCATGATGAGGAAATGCTGAAACAGACCAAAATCTAATTTTAAACACGTTGCTATGGCACAGACACAAAATTAAACACAAATTGGAAAAATAAAAAAGGAACTGCTGAATTAGCTGGCTGAAATTAAATGAAAATGAACAAACTGTTTAATGGACGTTGGAATTGTTATTTAATATTTTGGGACAAGCAAAAGAACATTATATGTTGTACAATACAAGATCGTGGTAGCATTAATATGATTTTGACTGAAAGTAAATAATGCAGACGTTGCTATGATAGTTTTCTACCACAAGAGGGCACCATAAGACCAGAAAAGTAATAGAACCAAAGTTAAACAGGTCCACGTTTAATGGGTTTTGGAATTGTAATTAAATATTTTTGGGACAGGCAAAAATACCTTATACGTGTGACACAGGATTATGGTAATATCAATATATTAATTTCCTTCAGATCTTTAGAATAATATTATACTGGTATTCTTCTAGTCATGGATAGGAACGCAAATATCTGTCACCATTGAATTGATTAAATTATATTTTATGGTAATAACTTGACAGCCCTCAACATCGTACATTTTCTAAAAGCGGTGTAGATTGGTGTAATTTAGGCAGGGGGTGTTTCCCCGCGGCAGGAATGATCATGTCTCTCTTCAAAAAATAGTGGATTTTGAAACTGTTCTGAATTAATAATTGTCACCAATCTGTTATGTTATGAATTAATAATTGACACCATTCTCTGATCCACATGAAAGACAGGACACAAAATCACCATGTAAAAAATAACTTGTTTCTTGTCTGTCTGGTCTGCAGGGATCATCGGGACATCTTAAGACTTTGCACCTACACTTATGTGTTGCCTAAAATTCCAATATGATAATCCAGGCTTTTCTCGTTTTTTATATTGAAAACAAACTAACATATACTAACTACCGTAATGGTGATGATGATGATGATGATGATGATGATGATGATGATGATGATGATGATACGGATTCACACCGCAGTCTATTGATTTTATCAGCCCACAATATACAGAATTAAGGGCCGTCCATCTTCTAGACCACTGTAGAAAATTATCATTTGTTAACTGGCTTTATATGAGAGATATTACTTTCCATATTTCGTACTGTTTGTAAATTACCACCGTAAATATACACCATGATAAGGCTGGCGGAACCTTCTGTGAGACATATTTCAGTGTTGCACTGTCAGCTCTGTATTTCCGGCGGAAATAGCACCCGGGGCCTGTGGAGGTGACCGAGTGGCGGACAGTAAATATTGGAGCAGAAGCATTCGTTAAATATCTAAAGTATTATCTCCAGTATTATCTACACCAACAACAGAAATAACATGGGGGCTCATTTAGCCAGACGATATGTAACCGAGACAGACACTGAACCCGACCCATCGAGGAAATTTGAGTTCGACTCCAGCTTTGGCTTCCCCGAGAGGAAAGAGAGAGGTTCGTCAATAACTAAGCTTACTAAAATGTAAAATTAAATTATTTTGTGCGCTTACAATCAGCTGAATTGAAACACATGTATTTTTTTGTAAGACATGATAGTCAAGCTCAGTTAATCATTGTACTAATGATATATATGAAATGATTTGGTTAATTGATACCTTGTATGTTTTTCTCGCCGAGTAGGCTAATTTATTTACGTTGACTATTAAACTATAAAATGGCCAATGCTACCAATGACGTACTGCAATAAAGCCATGTGTATATGTGTCATCTTCATCAAATCTTGATCGTTTCCCGTACTATATAAAATACTTCACAAACAGAAACAAGAGCCTATATTTCCACAGTTTTCAGCATTTTAAAATACTACCTTTAAATACTTAATATGCGTTCAGGTAAAAATGGTAAATGCATATCCATTCTATATGTATATCTGGTTCAGGAATGTCGGCTAATATGTTGTACTTCATTTAAAAAAAAAAAAAATCTGTCTCAAAAAGTACAATTGACCATCAGCTCCTTGTGTAGCCAAGGCGTGAACCTTTCATTTCTCATTGGCAGAGATGATAGCAACCCAGGAGCAGATGAACCTGGCCCAGGTACCTCTAGAGCAAAGGGATTATTGTGCTCATCATCTTCTGAAGCTCATGAAGTGCAAGAGGGACAACTGGCCCAACTTCCTGGCTTGCAAGCATGAGAGGCATGACTGGGACTACTGTGAACATCAGGAGTAAGTGCAGTCAATATTTACACATGCACACATGGTTTGTTGTGTACTGGTTATTTGGGTGTTTATTATAGACATAAGACCATTTCTGTTGAATTAGCATCAGGTTCATATCCTAATTCGATGCTCAGTGATGTCTTTCATTGTATTCAGACAGTTTTCCCAGGATTCTTCAACATCAAAACTGGGCGTTTTCACCTGAAACTATCCCAGTTTATTTTACACCATGGTTTTATTCGCTGTTAAAAAAAATATAGATCACAAGATTTCTCTTCAAGTGTCATTTTAAATAAACTCAGGTTTTAACGGCTAAATATGTCTCAACATTAATGTCCATTGGTACTCATTGAGCAAAATATGAAAACATTTAGAACAGGGATGAATCACTGATTTTAGGAGATTACATTTTCTTTCTATAATGTAACATATTCTGAGATGAACTGGGCAGTGTCCTCGAGGAAGAGACTGTAATGCACTGGTATCTTAATCACCGAGGTGGATGATTTGTTTGGGGTCATCTACAGTTTTACATTTAATTAAACAAATGAATGATACATTTCCGTATCCTGTTTGTGTGTCCACAGTTATGTGATGCGTATGAAGGAATATGAAAGGGAGAGGAGACTCCAGCTGAGGAAGAAGAGAATTGAGGCTCAAGCTGAAGCTGCATGATCTCTTCATTCTGATACCACTACTGTATATATACACACGTATGTGTGTGCGCTGTTGTTCACATTAAACTGAGCGTGTACTAATCCTCTAGGTGGCATTATTATGCAGTGTGATGCAAAAACAACTAACAACAACTTCAATACACTAGAGGATAGCACCAATAAAACACAATGATTTGGTTGACTTTTTTAAAATAAATTACTTCAGACATTAAGAAAACAGCTGTCACAGTTTCACATCTAAATCATTAGATATCAAAACTAAACACCAGCAGATGTATTTTCAGTGCCAAATCATATTGCATGTAGGACAGATGCAGCGTAAAGTGATCCATTAAACATGCCAATCGATGTTTGCTCATGGGCTGCAAAATACATAGCAGTGGTTTTCATTCTCATTAAACAGACTAATCAGACAGGAAATTGGATTGAGGTTAGTCAGCAGGAAAACAGGGAGGAGTTGATTCAGTCAGATCTGGTGTGAAGCTCAGGAAGGATCTCCCTCCACAGGTGGGAGCAGTAAAGAGGGGCCGGCTGAGCGGACGTGCTGTCCTTCAAAGGATGAAGGGCAGGATGGACGAGCGCAGAGGAGGGTAATCGCGGAACTCCTTCAGGTAGCTGCGGTGCTTCCCTTTGGCCCAAACGGTCATCTGGATGAAACCCACCAGTGTGAAGAAGGCCACCGGAACACACTGAGTCATGACCGTGAAGCCGAGCCAGGCGCCCAACTGCAGGGAAGGAACGTTAACATCTCCACACCCATCAGAACCAAGTGGACAACTACGACAGAACATAGGTTACCTCATATGTGTAGTTTGGACAGGACACCAGCAAGAAGATCCAGGTGAAGGGGTTCTTGGTGGGGTAGGGGATCTTTCTGGTTTTAGAACCTGGGTGAAGATCGTAAAAGAAGGGAAAGGAAAAAATGATTTCTTCTGAACCAACACTTTGTTCCGTGGTTATTTGGGTCAGGACTGTTGTATGTTGGTACCTGGTGGGCGGAGATTCCTCAGAGCAACGTGGATGGAGAAGTTGCCAATCTGGCAGAACTAAGAAAGCAAACGAGTTCAGTACCAGGTCAATATAGGGTAAAATGACTTCACTTCAAAGCTAACTGACTTTTTTTTTTCAGAATGTAAATCAAATGTTTGAATATATCATTCAAAATAAAATACCAACAAAACATCTAATAATATCATAGCGACTGAAAGATGTATACCAAGAACGCGATGAGGCCCAGTCTGATTTGTTGCTCCCCGTATACTGCAACAGGACACAGTCAGCGTGAGGTAAGATGGACAGCAGTTCAACCATGGCGTGTCTGTGTGTGTGTGTGTGTGTGTGTGCTCTCACTGGGTGGTGTGTACAGCGGGTGGTTGATGTAATAGGCCATCCAGGCCGCGAAGCCCCAGTAGTAGCTACAGTTCTGCAAGGAGACAGCGGTTTGTGTTGAGGTGGGAGATGAACGGAAGAGGACAGGTCAGAGGCAGAGCAGGAGCCGAGCGTCCCACCTTAAAGATGTTGCGTAACGGCATTGTTCCGTGAGAGAAGCGATGCACGAACAACGTCTCCAGCAGCCTCTTCACGAAGTGGAAAGAGTGACACATGCAGGCAAGACTGGGAAACGCACAAACACGTGACAGTTCTGCCAAGGCAGCCACTCTTTCCTGACCAGTGTCTCTCATGTGACTGACTTACTGTACGACCCAGTGTTTGCTGGTGGTGAAGTCATATTTAGGTGCATAGATGAAGGGAACCCTGAAGTAGAACAGCAGATAAATGACCAGAGGGCCGGTATATTCTGTCAGAAAGACCTAAAATAGAGAAGACAATGAGCAGTTATTATATAGCTCTGATATTGATCAATAGAGCTGGACCATCGACATCAGTGAAGGTGGGAATCGAAGGATCTGGTTATCACACCAATTCCACAGCACTTCAGTCGCTTCCATTCAATTCTGTGGTTGTTTTTGATTTTATTAGTATTTTTCTTTACGCTTGAAGTCAACAATTTGGTGATAATGTGCTGATAATGACAATCTATCTTTTCTTTATTTCACAGTAAGTAAAAATGTTATCAGATGGGACTCATCCCTAAATAAAGATCCCCCAAACATAACAGATGTGTGTGTGGAAACAGACGCATTGTTTTTCTAACCAGAGCAGGTACTGAATATAGCCGTGCTGATGATGGGATGTACAGTATGCTGTTGGGGCTTCGCTGTCACCCTCTTTGGTGTTTGTACTCACTGTGACCCAGCTGATCTGGGCTCCCAGGTCTCTGAAGTAAAAGGTGGCTGTGGTTCCAACAGGGAGATGCTGCAGAACGTCCTCATCCTTCAGAGACTTCCCCTCTGAGACACGTCACACAGTTACTTCAGGGGTTGCAGATTGAAAGAATACTGCATCAGGTGTACTGTCGGGGACAGACACTTCCCAGCCTACTTACTGGGATCGAGGCGAATGGACTGTCTGGCTGGATACCACTGAGGATCTGAAAGAGAGTGGGTTCATCTTTATTTCACCGTGGTTTGATTGATGATAAGTCACGTTCTTTGTGGCCCGCGCACAGATGGCACTCACGGCTCTTGTGGAACATCGACTTGATCTCCCCAATAGTGGCATTTGGCTCAACCTGCAAGTAACAACACAATAAATAAACCAAGAAGCATGTGCACACACACACACACAGACATGACCAGATATTAATCCCACTTTCCATTCATGATGATTATTAATTGTAAATTTAGCTCCGACTGTGTCCACAGACCCCGACAGACATGGGACATTCAACAGCTGGTGTTGCAAACAGGGTACACAAACACACATAAACACACACACACACTTGTAACCATAGCAAAGTAGATGACCTTGCACAAGGCTGCCAGCTATGGCCCATTTGGCCACAAATATAAATACAATGACAACAGAACCAAACCATGGAAAGCACGTGCAAGCACCTGATCACACGCTTGTCTGTCTGACTACAGAACAATTACACACATGCTTAAAATCACAGCAATTTCCAATCCCGTGTCTTTAAAGAATACTGATGTAATCCTCGTAATTAATGCTGGCACATCTAGAATATTAATATTCAAAGAAAATAAAACATAATCCTTAAAGTCTGACTGAGTCATGGATCTATGCTGTGTGAATATACAATATTTTAAAAATAATAATCTGTAAAACTCTTTTAAAAGTATTTTCCCTTTCTAAGCTTTCAGGGTGTTTAAAATATACATATATTATTAATTTGCTGGTAAAGTCCTTTGAGCTAATATATAATGTGCTCTATTAATAAAACAATCTTCCGAAGGTTTTTTATTTTTTTATAAACTCCCTTAAATTTCAAGTGTTACATGAGATCCGCAAGAATGAAGAGGAACCAAAATGTGTCCTCCCAGCTACAAGCAGAGCTCATTTTCACATACGTAAATCTTGAATTAGGACTAACAAACCTAAGAACACAGACAGAATATTTGGATATCGAAGATTTGCAGGATCATTATAAAGGTGTTTTCCCGCATTTCTTAAAACGTCCACTAGAGGGCGGCCAAGACGCTTTGTTTCACTTTTGAGAAGCTCGAATTACCAGGAGAAGTGTTGGATGATGTCATCTGCTCATAATACAAGCCTGGCTCAAAACTCTTCTCTACAACATCCTGGAGTGATATTCCTGTATCAAGGGTCTTTGGGCAAAGGTCTACAGAGTTATCTGGAGGTTTCCCTCACAGTAGGAGTCAGTTGCTGCACACCTCAGGACATTTTCAGCAGCATGACATCAGGGGAGCTTCATCTTCTTTCCAAACATTTCCCTTGGTATAAACACACACTACGTCAACTCAAAAACCTGTTAAAGCTACTATACTGGGCAGGAGCCTCATTTCCACATAAGCATGTTAATTTAACTCACTTTCCTGAATGGCGCTGCCATTCTGTCCGTTCTGCAACACTCTTCTTCCAAAGGTGTCAAGACTGCACACACTGTCAGCATAAAATCAGATCACCTTGACGGTGTTGTTTGTATAGGCAGAGTCTTCCCTGACTCACAGATTATCACCACTGTAAGCCCGATCTAACAGGCCTCACACCAGTAACACTTAAGGCCTGCAGGCCTTTCACCTACATTAAGAGCAAAAAAAAAAGTGCAGAGATTATGCTGTTTTACTACTTTTAAAAAAGCCCTGGACAACCACAAAGGTCGCACACTGCTGACCAGGTCCAGATTTGATAATACATTTAATGACATTTTATACGTAGTCACAAATGCAACAGGATTGCTGGAAACCAAGTACAGAGGTTATAGGAACACTATAGTGAGATTGAGCAACATAAGCTTCAGAGTGAACATTACGCAGGTACACATTTATCTTGTGGGTGGGTACTGCCATTATCTCACCTGCGGGTCAAAGGTGGTGCTGATGGTGCATGATTTTTAAAACGATCAGTATCTGACAACCAGCACCTGAACACCGACTGAAGCTGCAGCATCTCAGAGACCAGTATGGACCAGAAATACCATGCCGGTGAACTTGGGAAGTGTTTGAATTTGTTGGAGGCCTGATGTATACGTTCACACTCCTTATGGTGTTTTATTTACCACCTAGACTTGCTGTTAACAAACGATCTCCCGTTTCCCTAATAAGCCAACAGCGCTGTGACACGTGTGGGGGTGTATCACTTTTAGACCCAGACCGACAGTAACGTCTTTAGCTACAGCAGCTCCAGTTATGCACTAGAAAACACTTGAATTGCATAAAAAATATTTATATTCCATACATATATATGAAACAACACAGCACACAACACTGAGTAAACACAGATGACGGAATTAACAAATGATGGAATTAACAAGACAGTTTTAGAAACATGAAAATGGAACTAATGTCTCACCTTGTCCAGGAAGCAGAGCTTGTCCTTGGTTTTGGCATCCAGTATCTCCACCTCAAAGAAAACAACAGCCTTTTTAGCCTTTTTAGCAGGTTTGCGTTTGACGGGGCCTGGAGCCAGCACCGGGGCCACCACCGCCCCATAATTCAGTCTTTTCCCGCCAGTGGCCTCAAGCGCTAGGGTATCCATGTCCACAGTCCCCCTCCTGAACCCTGTTTATCCCCTTCCCCTCACTCTTCCCTGTGGTTCCTGCCACTCTTCTCAACAGCACTCAGCTGTGGAAATAAATCTCTCCTGCCCCTCCCTCATCATCGTCTCTTTTAATGCTCTCACCCTTCCCTCACCCTTCCCTCTCTCTTCACTTCACTTCATTTCTGGTGGGCTGCTTTATTTAACTTGCATGCAACCCCGTGGAGCGCCAACATTTGCCACATGTGTGCACAGTTGCACATCCGGGAATGCTCGGTATTCCCCGGGACAACCATGCGCAACAAATCACAAGTGTATCTGTTGTCTGCAAGGCCGTGGGCGCGATATTTCAGCTGCGGGTCCCTCGGTTTGTAACACAACTCCTGTCGAAAAACCAGGCGACACCCAAGAACCGGTGGCACCTTTCATCCCCTGGATAAGTGGAGACGGAGGGGAGCTTTCACGGCAAACAAGACTCCACCATTCCCGTCTCTTTCTCGAAGGAACTAAATATAAGCACATTCTGCTAACTCTGCGTAACTAGCCCCGTCCCTACAGACCCCCCAATCAGACGGGACCAGTCTCACAGCCACCCACACGGGGAGTCCTGCCAGCACTGAGTGATAACCCCCAGGCATTAGACAGGGCATTCCCCTTGGTAAACACACCCCCACCCCCACTTTCTCCCTTCTAACGACCTCACACTTGGAATACAGTTTCCATAATGACTGAAAGACATATATTCACAAGTGGAAGGTTTCAGATGGACATGCCTCTATCCCTGAATTTAAATCCATGCACATAATGACTATACAGACCGGGTATATTTTTGCAACGTTGAAAGGTCACCCATTGACTTGAAATTAAATTCTAGCATTAAATGTGGTCCGATTTCATTCTGTAGTCTGATATTATTAAAGGAGATTTGATAGGACTAAACTGACACTATCTGACCCTCCGGAATGGTTTATATCACACTGTGTGAGGAGAAATATATTCCAAGAGATTTCACTTATGTTAGCAGCAGCGAGATAATACTTAGAAATATTAATTTAAAAAAAGTGTACTAAAATAATGTGTTTACTAAAGTAAGAAAAAGCAATGCAAGCATCAAGATTATTGATCATTAAACTGCTCAACAATATTCTTTACATAAATGTTAAGACTAATGTCACAAAATGTTGTAGAATTAAATTTTGTATTTCAAACTTTCTGCTTTTCCAATCAATATAAATCACTTTAAAAGCATAATATGGAATGTTCTACCATATAATGTAGAGAAATGTAACATTTGTTGGTGCCTTAATCAAGCTGCACATGTGATAAAGTGGTTGAGATCTCAGGGAAATAAACACATCTCAGTTTTCTGTCTGCCAAGCCTGCCCACTGTGCCCCCCTCCCAGCCCATCTCATCTATATAAAGCCCGAGTCTGGTAGTGACAGTCAGTCCTGCTGCTGCTGCACAAAACTCTGCCCAGTTCTTTATTGGTCTCGTCTGGACCTCTGACTTCAGGTACGACGCACCAGTTTTTCACTGATTAGGTTGATGCCTTTTAATAGACAATAACACTATCACTGCCACCAGAGAGCTACACGGATCTGCCTTACTCAGACGCTGATGGTGTTAGTGTCTACAGGACGAAGCTAGATCTTCTATCTTCTTTATCTCTGCTGACATCATGCAGAAGTGCAGTAAAATTCATGCAAGTTAAGTATTTCTATTTAACCTTGCAAATATAAGGGCGATCTAAATTGCAGTTAGAACGTTTTTCCATTTTCTCATTACTTTAGCATCAGTCTCAGTATGAGTACACAGCAGGATAAGGAAATAAAATGAGTGCCAATAAACAGGTAGATCAATTTAAGACAGCAGTGCACTACAACATGACTGCACCACTTTTGTTTTAAATAATTCCTATTATTTGCAGAAATAGGCAGGCGTTGGTACATGATCAATGGTAATTATAGTTGGCAATTATTGGTCAACTCAATTATGAGTCATAGGTTACAGCTACCCTACTGCCTGGAAACCCTGTTGTGTTGGCAACAGTGATGAGATCGCCTACACTGATGGAATAAATAGAAGCATTTTTACAAGTCTTTATTGGTGCAGCACAAGTGCTCCCAGAGTATTGATAGTTTCAAGGACAACGCCTCCGAGAGCGACTCTCTGTTACGCAAGTGTGGGGCCGACAAGTTAGAACAAAGGCAGACCTTATTGAAACAATGAATGCTAAATGACATATTTCAGGTCGTGGAATACTTACACTTTACATAGTTGTCACAGGTTTGTTTTAAAGTTTCAAAAAAAAATAAAAAAAATCCATGACTATAACCATAACCCATTTATCATTTTTTGAATATTTTTCAACTTACAGGTTGCAACATCCACAACTGCAGAATGAAAGATGTGTGAGGCGGAGGTGCTACAGGTTGGATCAGTTTCTGTCAGACTACCTCAAATCCTGTCTGATTGGATTTGGTAAAGATGAAACTGCACAACTGTCACTGCATGAGGACAATGGTGGTATTCAAAAGCACTTGCATATTCATTTGGAGAGGGCTGAGACAGTAAGACTTGATTTTACACTGTTTGTGATAAGATAATAAGCGTGCAGGGACATTCTAACCCGCAGATGGCGATATCAACAAGCACAGAGGCTTCGTTTTTAGCTTACGTCCATTTTACAAGCCGCCACTAAAATTGCCACAACAGTGCCTGCAGCTTAGAGTCGGGATATTAGCCAGCAGAAAAGGATAATTAACTATTAAGAGAGGACACACACCCACTGTCAAAGCGGCCCGTCCATGACTGACAGTGCTGCAGCAGCATGAGATGGTCGATGCTAACGTGTAAACATGGATATGTAATCATCTACGCTGAGTTTACTCATACACGAAACATACAAAACGCTTTCACTGATCTGACTTATTGAATCTGGGTCATATAAAGCGTACCCATTGATGATTTCGACTTTTACAGACACAACTTACCTCGTAATGCTTCATCTTAGCAGCTACCGAGCGTCGCGATTCTCCCGTGAGTGACAGGATCGTGTCCAATAAGAAGACGCTGCAAAGTCCGCTCTGACCATGGTGGGCGGAGAGCATCGACAAGCTCCAGCCAATCAATATCAAGAATATTCAGAAGAACTCGCCCTTCAGCCAATGAGATTAACAGACGGGAAAATCACAAAGCCTTGCTATTTGTGAGCACGTTTGCGGTTCACCGCCGTGTGTACCACCGATCTTCCGTTTCCGTAACTGTAAAACTCATTCAACGTTTGTTGTTTTTTCTTTATTGTAAAAAACGATACATTCTTCATGACCAAGGTACGTTTTATCACTCCATAAAATGCACAGGACTGTATGTCTAATAGCTTTTAATTTAAATGCAAGAAATTAAAAATAAAATATTTTAAATTTAAATATTAGAAAATAGAATATACATTCCAAGTATACAGAGCTACGCCTATATATATTTTTTAATAGCTTAAATGACCTTAATTCACTATAGTGTATAAGATGCCTGCACTTAAAACATTAAACAAAAATCTAAAAATAGTACACGAGTCAGCAGAGCAGCGTTTAGTCTGGGGCTCAGATGGACGTTTACTGTATCTGAAACATAATGCAAAACTGAGTCTGGGGCTCAGATGGACGTATTATCTGAAACATAATGCAAAACAATAACATAATTAATATTTAGGACATCTGATTTTCAGTTTGGCTGACAGATACACTAGCAAATCATACTTCTTCCTGCTGTGAATAAATTATATGGCTGAAAATGTCTGCATTAAAACGTCAGAAAGATGGTTTGATGAGTTTTGTGAACAGCTTTGGTGGATCTGAATATTGGGCATGCCAGCAATCTAACGTTTCTGCAATATGAAAGCATTCTGAAGCCTTTCTTTCTCTCACTAAAAGACAGTCGTATATGCTTACAGTTACTCTCTCTGTTTTTCTTTAATATCGAATTTATGTTCGAAAGTGTGAAAAAAATAAAGTTCTGAAAACACGTCATATTCATATATGAATACATATAAATTTGCTGGCATACGTGTAGAGTTTGGCCAGTAAAAAAGTATTATTGAAAAAGTATGGTTTCTTGACATGCATTTAATTAGTGAAAGGTGAAAAAAATGTAAAAGAACATTTAATTTCTGTTGATTAAACAGCGTATGTGAAGTCACAAGGTGACTGCAGTGAATGCAGAGTAGTTTTTATTTCACTTTCGAGATGACAATCAGAGCAAATAGGAGACTTCTGGATCCCCTCTGGATTCTTTCTCTGAAGCACAGCCGATTGTGCCAAAATATTTCATTGTAAAATATCTTCTTCAAAAAATACATTGATTTAACAGCTTGGACAGATGTACCCGAGAAACATGTCGCCCATATGAGGAGAGGCTGTGTAGGATTTAGGCTTCAAGACAAAACGAAAATAAAATTTCCGACAGTCGAAAATGCAATAGGCGTGACGTAAGGTGGGCGTGTCATATCTGTGACGTATCCGAAGAGCTTGTTCGAGCTGGACGTGGAAAACTCTCGAACTTTCTCAGCCGTTTATATAGAAAATCTCCAGGTCGGAGTGGGTAGAGTCGGGCTAGACGTGGCAGCAGGTGCGCTTGTCTACAACCTGTCTCAGAGTTCTCTGCAACATTTAATAAGGCGCGGTATCGCTGGATCGTCAAAATGGGGAAAGATTACTACGACATTTTGGGAATCAAGAAAGGCGCGTCGGACGACGATATAAAGAAGGCTTATCGAAAGCAGGCTCTGCGCTATCACCCGGACAAAAACACGTCACCGGGAGCCGAGGAAAAATTTAAAGAGATCGCAGAAGCCTACGACGTTTTGAGTGACCCGAAGAAAAAGGATATTTACGATCGTTATGGCGAAGAAGGTACGTCTCTGCGTGTTAGCTTGTGAATATTATGACTGTAACCCCTTAGCAGAAGCATGTAAGCAGGCCTGCTGGTGTCGACTCGCCCTGGCCCAGACCCTGGGGGCAAGGGGCCCAGGTTAAAATGGACCCTTAGGTTCAAAGCTCTTCAGACGGAGCGGAACTTCATCAAACAGGCACCACAGAGTCGCGTCTCTGCTGACTGTTTCACAGCTTTAACCCCCGTCAGTGCTGTTGCCATAATTCAGTGTCGGGGTTTTTTGTGTTCTTACTACGGATTAAAATGCCCTCTCGGGTGGCAGCAGGGGTTAGATGGTGGCTAAATTTGTCTTTCTGTCAGAGATCTGAACTCAACAGCACATTTGTTAAGATTTCAGGATGAGCCCAGGTCGTTGTCAAGGCAACGGCGTAGCATTTGATCACATAACCGATGACCATAATCAGTCTGAGTATAACTGCACCTGAGAAAAGTCTCCAACTGAACAAAACCCCAAAGATTCACTCTGTCCAGTCATTTAGTAAAATAGTAACAAAAGTTGTTTTTATTACATATCAGTCTTTAGTGTTTGTAGTAAGTTTTGTAGGTTTAAACAGCCTAATGGTACTTTGATACTGAAAAAACAGTTATTTCTGTCAATTGCGGTCAGTTTTCATTAAAAAAAATGACAGCGATACTCATGTTACCATAACTGGTGTTAATCATGCTGTTGTCTCCCAGGTTTAAAAGGCGGAGGACCCTCTGGTCCTGGTGGTCCTGGCACCTTCAGCTACACTTTCCAGGGTGATCCTCATGCCATCTTTGAAGAGTTCTTCGGCGGGCGTAACCCTTTTGGACAGTTCTTTGGTGGGCGGAATGGAGGCATGGACGAGGATATGGACACGGAACCGAACCCCTTTGCTTCTTTTGGGATGGGAGGCAGCGGAATGGGTGGGTTCTCTCGCACCTTCGGCTCTGGCATGGGAGGGCTGGGTGGACACAGTAGTGTTGTAAAGAAGCAGCAGGACCCCCCCTTGGTTCATGACCTCCATGTTTCCTTGGAGGAGATTCTGAACGGGTCCACAAAGAGGATGAAGATCTCCCGGAAACGCCTGAACCCCGATGGGCGAACTGCACATTCAGAAGATAAAATCCTGGAGGTGCAGATAAAAAAAGGGTGGAAAGAGGGAACAAAAATAACATTTCCTAAAGAAGGGGATGAGACACCTACAAACATTCCTGCTGACATAGTTTTTGTGGTGAAGGACAAACCACATCCAGTGTTCAGACGTGAAGGTTCCGACATCGTTTATCCAGCAAAGATCTCACTCCGAGATGTAAGTAAAGATCGCCAACATTTTCAATCTGAAAGGAAACAAACCCAGATAATTGTCACAAACAAACATCCAACAATGTTCATTTTGACGTCTAAAACAAGCCTTTTGTCTTTTCCTGATGTTGTTTTCCTCACAGGCCTTGTGCGGCTCTACTATAGGTGTTCCTACCCTGGAGGGCAAATCGGTCAGTGTGGCCTCGGATATCGCGCAACCAGGCATGAGGCTGCGAGTAAGTGGCGAAGGGCTGCCATACCCCAAACGGCCGGATCGCAGAGGTGACCTTATAGTCGAGTATGAGGTCAAGTTTCCAGAAAGGCTCAGTCAAAGTGCCCGGGACACCATCGCTAATGTCCTCCCTCAGTCTTGAACAGCATCAATGGACCTTTGGAACCTCAGTTATCATGCTCGCGGTCAACTACTTCTGTCACTGTATGGACAATAATTTGGAGTATTAATATAACTGAAGATGGGGTCACACACATTGTGACTCCCTCCTGCTGTCAATAAGCAAAGCTGGTAACGGCAGGGATTCAGGCGCAGCCGCCGTTGCCGTGGTAACGAGCCTGCACGCCAGAGAGCAGAGCTGCAGCAGTTCTTGCCCCCACAGCCTCCTCTCTAAGAAAAAGGGGTTATAAAGTGAGACCAGCCTTTGTTTCACACTGGTCTCACTTTTGGGGTACTCCAAAGCTGTCCATATTTCTACTTTTTTTTTTTTTGATTTTTTTGTATAAATCCTTTAAAACTCCGTGAGTGACCGCATAGTTTACCTGCTTGAATATAAATATGACCAACTGTGCTTGGGTTACAAAAAATATATATATATTTTGATGTAATAATATATGTCATATTTGAATGTTCTATTTGTGAAATAAAAAATCTAAGAAAACTGTAAAATTGAATTTTTTTTAACAGCTTTCTGTATTGTCAGGAGAAATGAGGTCGTCTGCTTTCTTTAGCTCATAACGAGCCAACTATTTAACAACAGTTGTGTTCATTATTAATGTACCACCGGCACTTAATGTCTTCATTCAGAAAATTAATTGTGAGCGCATAACTCAGAAGTAATTGATAATAATTAATGATATTTTGGAGGCTTGTCGTGTTGATCTTTCGCCAGCAGAGGGTGCTGCCGAGACCACGCTTACAGGACTGGCCAAATCAAGCATAAATGAAATTAAACTAATCTGATAAACTCAGTATTACGGAGATAATAGCTTATAAACGTTCACTTACATTTAGTTATTACCTTAGTCTAATCAAATCTAGTGTAATCCTCATAACGGCTGAATGTGATGTTTCATGCTTCATATCATACTGTATGTGGGCCCATTCACTGGACTTTATCTCCGTTGTCATAGGACAGATTTAATTTTAAACTTCTAAACCTCAAATCCAAAAAAGATGGGAGGTTTTGTTAAACAAAGGAAATTTCACTAATTAATTGTATGTCTGTACCAAAAGAGTTGAAATGGGACAACCTAAGACCTGGAAGGAAGAAGTGAGATTCACCAGGGGCCAGGCTAGTAAAGCCTGACCTAATGACCTCAACAAGACTGCTGCAGCCTTTAATCCATCTGGTGGGTCAGCATTGAGACCAGACGTCTCCCTGGAAAGGACTTGGACTGGGGAATTAGAAATAAACACATGAAAATAAACCTGGGTGAGATGTGACAAAAACAAACCCAACGCGACTGTGGCAGCAGCGTTCCATGGAGGCCACGCTCACACTCGATCCAGTTGCCCGGTTCCGTGCCAAAGAACGACTATCCCACCTCCCCGCCCCCTGTCGGCCTGGAGGGGGATTACCATCATTAAATGTCAAGCATCACCTCTGAGCAACAATCTGTCTCCACACAAAGGCAGAGTTCCAGCCGTGTTTTCTGTTTCAGCCAGCGCCACTGCTGAGTTCTTGGTCACGGCTTTTACCAAGACCCTTCTCTCCACAGCTCTGAGGAGACTCCTGGTTGTCCAGTCCTCTCTCTGAGCTCTCAAAGCTGTCCTTTTCACCTCACGATTTCAGATATGATCAGCTGTGAGACTTCACAGACAGGCGTGTGTCTTTCCAAAACATCTCAAAGACGATCTGGAGAAATGGACGCTCCTTGGCAATAAAGACTCATAATACATGCATACTTATCTCACAACTGTATTTTAGTTTTGCTTTTTAAAACACATTCAACACATTCTAAAGATCTGGTTTTACGTCGTCATTCTGGAGCACTGAGTGCAGATGAGGGGATTTTTTTTTTTTTAGTAAAAGGCTGCAACACAACATAACAAATAATACAGTACAGAATGCTTTTGAGGTTTATTCACTCCGACTTCAAGCACAGAAGCACTCACAACTAAGGACAAGGCTTCGGAATTAGAAGCTTGAACAAAGTGTGCGTGGAAGTCATGAGCTCGCTCGTCAGAAGGCTGGACAACTGCAGACGAGCAGAGCTGAGCCCAGTTACTGAAGACAACCTAACAACCGACAACTGGCTCGTGAACAGTCTTATCCTTGTTAGTCTTTACAACCACATCTGTCTGCCGGAATTAGCCGAATGAGTCTAAGATATTAAATATTCTCCTATTTCTCTGGGTGAAAATTTTCTTCTACTTGGTAGTTTGGATTTTTTTTAAAAAATGAGGAATCTTCAGATCTTCATGTTTTGCTGCTTCTCAGGTGGGTTATCTATCTATCTATCTATCTATCTATCTATCTATCTATCTATCTATCTATC
>BJFM01002473.1:8499-20950 GCA_016586285.1 Arothron firmamentum
CACACACACACACACGCGGGAGTCCACAAGGCAGAGTGGAAACTGGTGATTTTGGTTTTAAATAACAATAATAACAATAATAATAATAATAATAATAAGGAATAATAATGATAATAATAATGATAATAATAATATAATAATAATAATAATAATAATAATAATAATAATAATAATAATAATAATAATAATAATAATAATAATAATAACAGTCTTGATCTATGTCCTTCGGGAGGCGGCGGGTTCCAGGTTCCCTGCTGCTGTGGAGCAGACAAGGGGCGCTCCTGGTCGCGTTTTTGGACAACACGGGGAAAAAACAACTCAGAAAGTGACTTTTAACGTGTTTTAGAACTCTGGAGAATGTCAAAATCTCGCAACTCAAAAAAAAAAAACCAAACCTCAAAAATCAAGCTAGTTTGATTGAAGTTTCGAACTCTTGCCCAATGCTAGCTGAGCCCAGCAGAGCGGCCGTGATGGTCCACGGGCAACCCACGCCCTCCCACAGCAGGGAGGTCAAATGTTGACCCTATTGATGAGTCAATCAGGCCAACAAAAGACCCTGAACACCGATGCTAAACTCCTCCCCTGCTGCTGCGTTTGCACATTAGCTTCATGTCGTCAACTAACCTGATCTATCGATCTATCTATCTATCTATCTATCTCTCTCTCTCTGCTCTTGTTCTGAGGAGAACCTCAGGGCTCTGTGCTTGGCCCGGACTCCGTTGACCCTGCAGAACCCCTGGAAACGGAGAGTTTCTTCTAAAGTGGTTCCAAATGACGAAGGCGAGCAGCTGCGGGGCACATTCAGACATAATTACCCTCAGTGATGTGTGGGTGATGCAGCACTGACGGGTGTCAGAAACCTTCTTATCTTCGTGCCCTCGCACGTCTTTAATGTGTCACGGCCGAGTGAAAAAAATGGCAGGCTGAGCCGGGAGGATTAAGACCCAGGCGAACAACAGTCAAAGAAAAAAAACGACTTCTTTCTAAGAACTCACGGTCAATCAGCCGTCCAAGCAAGAGCCTGGTCTTTGTTGGGCTTCCATCGGCACCAGCGGCTGGGAGGAGCTCCGCGTGCCCGGCTACCACAGCTGGCTAGGCGGGCGGAGGCCGAGGCAGCCGCGCTGCTCCATGGGCCTCGCTTCCTTTTAACGCTTTCACTTGATTTAACTTCTTCTCTGTCAGTTTGCGAGCGAGGGTCAAATGTTGCACCGACAGATGTTAAAATAATAAAACAAAGAAGAGCTTGACATTTGAAAGGAGGGGAAATAAATAAACGCAAATGTTTGACAGCCTGGTTTAGAATTAGGAGGTCGGTTTACAGGAGAGACGCTCAGCTGGAGCCAGTCTGAAAGTTCTTTATCATTCACGGCGGCTAACTGTGGAAGCTAACGGACGAATAAAACCAAAGGAGCTGGTGAACTGAGGAAAATAAAGACAGCAAACTTTAGTGATGATGATGATGATGATGATGATGATAACAATAATACTGATAATAATAATAAGAATAGTAATAATAATAATAACAAGAAGAATAAGAAGAATAAGAATAGTAATAATAATAATAAGAAGAAGAAGAAGAAGAAGAAGAAGAATAGTAGTAGTAGTAGTAATAATAATAACAACAACAACAACAATAATAATAATAATATAATAATAATAATAATAATACAATAATTGAGTTGCAGTTCCTAGTTATTGAGTAATAACTTGTTACTAAATTACTACAGTTTGGTTTTCATCATTAAATTAGTTCAAATGATGTGATTTCTAAAGTAAATGGCACTAAATAATTTGTTCAAACTGGTCTTTTTTAAATGACCCTCTTTCCCTAACTAGCTAAAAAAACAAGCTAATTAATCACTCTTGTCAGGGGCCAACGCTTCAACCTTTGTTTGTCTAAATTTAGCCTGTTAGCTTGATCCCAGCAGGTCTGGTGATTTTCAGACGTCAACCCTTGAACGTCCTCTGGACTTCTGCCTGTTTTTCTAACCGGGACAGCTGATGTCTCAGCTGCTGCTGTGCTAGCCGGCGCGGGTCCGCCTCGGGCTGGACATGACACTCTGGGAACCTCGGCTGTCTTTTGATCCATGAGAGCTCTTGTGGAATCCAGGTGCTGCCTGGAAAAACAAAAAAAAACACTTGTCCTGATCCCAGGTTCTTTTCCAGAACACGTTTGATCCACCTGGGCCCCAAACCAGATGTGCGCGCCCAGGACCCACGTGGGCCGCGGCCTGACGGGGGCGCGCTGGAGCTCAACCGGGCCGGTGCAGCTAAACTGTTTGGGTTCGAAGCTGACAGCTGGGGGGGGGGGCAAACGTTTCCAGGACTGTGGGCGGAGCCTCTGTCAGCAAGGTCACCTGAGGCCCGGCATGATGGACGATGTGAGACAAGCCCCGCCCCCTCAGGCGAGAACTTCAAGGAACCCGCCCACCTGCTCAGGTAGTCGGGTTTTGAGGGTAAGATCACTGATTTATTCCTAAAAATAAATGAAGACGGACACTTTTGTGACCATGTTAGCCTGCAGACATTAGCCCTTAAGTGCAGATGTGCTTAGAAAGATCCTCACAGCTGGAACATCTGCTGGGATTTACAAAATGTGATCTTACTATCGCAGGTTTATGGCAGAGCCGTTCTGCAAAGCCATAAAATCCAGCTCCCTGCGGGGCTCCGCCGATTCCACCTCCCTGATTCACAAACCCCAAATTGGGCGCGAACGGCGGCGGCTGCTCTTGCGATCGCGCGGACCGCCAAACGCCAGAAAGCTGGAAAGTTTCCTTCCTCAGATGCTTTCCCAGGCTGAAAAAGCTTCCAGCAGGACCTCAAAGCGCCGTCATTCTGCGTGTTCACATGGTCAAACGTTCGGCATGTTGTTAGAAACAACACTCGTTTCCACACACCCTCTGTGTGTCATCGCACATTTTCCATCTCGCGCTCCAACAACGTGACAACGCGAGCAGTTTTCCAGATGTTGACGTGTGGGTCCGAACCCTGACACCGCAGCTGTCCGTCCGGCGCCGCCCTTTATCTGCACGCAATGTGTGTGGCCACGTGTGAGCGTCCCCCAGCGATTGGTGGGCGTCCAGATCGAGCATTCCGGCAGATGACTGCCCGGGGGCGCTCGCACGCCACGGCCACGTCCCCGCTGCAGATGCTGATCTTCAAGCCTCAGCTAGTTTCACCTGACGCTCAGGAAAATTCAGGCTAAGTTGCAGCTAGCGTGACAAAGATGTCAGCGTAGGCTAACGCTCGTTGTGACGTGAAGGCTAGGTGCTAGCTGCCCAGAAGCCGCTCTTGGCTTGGTAGCGGATTGGTTTTTCCCTCCTGAAGTGGCGTTTGCCGCCTCCACACGCAGACTGGGAGGTTCCGTTAGCGCCGGCAGCGCCATCAGTCACTGCGGAGGCTGGTTCAGCAGCAGCAGCAGGGGGGCCGACTCACGCTGGGCCCCGGGAAGAGAGCTGTCACGGGCTTCCCCGCTCCTAAAACGCTGTCGCTGATATCACAGCTCCCACAGAGCTTTTTAAAACCGCCTGTGGCTAGCCGCTAAAAGAGCAAGGCGAACGCTAACGGTTGGTTTGTGTGTTTTTAACAAAAACTCTGATCAGCTTTGTTTGTCACATTTAATAATATTAGCATTAAGTGGCTAATTTAAGAGGATAAAGGTTAAAAAAATGACTTTGCATAAAAACATGAAGGATGTTTTAAAGTCTGCTCTTTTCAAAAGAAAAAACATGAAACAATGAAGCTGTGATGTAAAAAATCAACTTTTCTGACTTAGCTCCCACTTTCCGAACAGTACATGTGTGATGTCGCCACCTGTAGGTCACCTGTGGCTACTGCACCCCGGGGGCAGTTCCACCGGTTGCCTTTCATGTCCGTCACGGGAGAAAACCCTGTGAAATCAGCATCAGCGTTTGAACTGACCTTTATTTGAAAATAAGCTTCAAATTACAGAGCAATGTTGTTCTAATAAACCCAGCCCGAGTCCAGCGGTGTCAGTAAGCTCGGAATGTGTGTGTGTGTGTGTGTGTGTGTGTGTGAGTGTGTGTGTGTGTGTGTGTGTGTGTGTGTGTGTGTTAGACCAGCATCCTGGCCTCCTCCAGAGACGAGGCCAGGATGTTCTCGGCCAGCCGGTGGGCTTGCAGTTGAAGGTCATTGAGGGGGTGACGGGCTCTCTGTTGGCCGGGTCTCAGGACCTGCTCCATGATGTCACAGGACAGAGCCTCGGCTAGCGCCTCCATCTTGGCTCCGCCATGTGGCCTCTCTTCATAGGGGGCCCACATCGTCAGGGACTGCATCAGATGTTCCATTAGCTCCGCCTGGGGGTCCAGGTCGGCGCCGGCGCGGCCGTGCTCGCCGTCCTTAGGGGTGGGCGGCGGAGGCGAGGGCAGGAAGACCTTCGCCAAGCCTCCTTTGAGCTTCCGGGCAAAGCTGCTTCGGCTCCTCTCCAGCTCGTGGAAGAGGGGCGTGGTCGGCGGAGCTTCGGGGTAGTCCAGGGATCCCACGGTGGGGAGTCCCAACTGGGACAGAGGAGAACGCTGGGAATCATCTGGAATCTGGGTTTTATGAGACGGATCCAAGTCCGGGGAGGCGTTGATCCTCCCGGACTGACTGATCGGAGCCTTCGCCGCGCCATCCATCTCCAACCCTGATCTCTGGAAGACAGCTTCAGACCTTTCGCTGCCAGAGGCTTCCATCAGAGCCACCTCCACCGCCGCCAAGGCCAGATCCCCCGCGAGCGTCTCCCACGGCTGAGCGAAGCCAGACGCCCCAGCCTCCGCGCCGGGCGCAGCCACTGCGCTCGCGATGGAGCGAATGATCTTCTCCGTCACGGTGTTGGCAAACTTCTCAAGAACATCTCCGAGGCCTTCAGGAGCGGGTTCTCCAGCAGCAACCTGCATCGGGTCCTGTGGCCAGAACGTTTCACACATCAGTTGAGGGAAAAGAGACATCAGTATTTTGAAAATGACGACGCTAACTACCATAAAAAACAAGCTACAACAACAAACAAGCTAATAATGAGGCCTTTAGCGCCCTGAGCGGTTCTAAGAACCTCAGAAGGCCGGTTCATTGAACTCAGCAGGAAGAGGAGCGAGAACAGGCGTCTCCGTCTTTGTGCAGATATGAAGTGAGATTGAGGCCTTCACCACAGCCTGTCACCATATGACTTGTCAGCCAGCCAGGATGTGACAAACAGGAAGTTTGAGTCGCGATTCGATTCTGAAAAAAAAAAGGAGAAAAAGAGGCAACTCTGCGGGCCCCTGGAGAGGCTGGGCCCAATCTCATCAAACGTGAAAAGGGCCCCATCTGTACCTGCTTTGAGGCACGTCACGTCTGAGAACCGCTTTTGCTCGGACCCGCTCCAAAGAGCGTCGATCCGAGTCAGCATCGAAGGCTGTGACAGCGCTAACAGCGCCGTTGATCTCGACCCGGCCCGTTCCGATGGCGAGGGCTCGCCTTCAAACCAACACCAGCTTTGATCAATACTTGAAGACAGGCTCGCTCATAATAGAGTCTTCGAAAAGTTAGCATGTTGTTTGTTTTAGAAACTGGAAAAGACATCTGACTTTCATCATTTTCCAAATGTCTCAAGAGGTTCCTTTAAATAACCCAGCAGAGAGCCTGAAGAAGAGGCATTTTCCTTCTTTTATTCCTTTTATCTGCTTCCTAAAAGCTTTAAAAGTATGATGAGATGACCATTTTTTTTAGCCATCTTTAGTTAAAAAGATCAGAGAAATTTATTTTCATTTATGTTCTATGTTTATAAAAGTAAAGCTACTATTTGTTAATTAATTTACATGACAAATCCAAAGAAAATAACTGCACACACTTAGAACATATGAGATAAATTAAAACATACGGTATATTTAGGAACGAAAGGTTCGCCTGTCTTTGTTAGCTCGTGATGAAAGAAGACGTATTTGAAAAGAAGCCTCTTAACGTGAAACAGATCAAAGTGCGAACGTACGCCGACTCTTCGAACCTGTCCCAGAGAGGATTCTGCAGGCCTCTTCTGCTCAGCGTTGAAACCTCTTCAAAAGTAGAAACACGAACGCAGGAAACATCAGCAAGCAGCGGCTCGGCGGCGCCTCCGTCCCACTGAAGCTACACGGAAACGCTGTCGAAAACCAGTCCAGAAGTGTCACACACTTCCTCTGAGTGTGTGTGTGTGGGTGTGGGTGTGTGTGGATGTGTGTGAGGGAGAGAGAGAGAGAGAGAGAAAGTGAAAGAGAAAGAATTGTATTTTAATGCTCAGTAAAATAAATATTTGACAATTAAAATAAAACATAAATAAAATAACAATTTAATTGCTAAAAATAAATGTTGTAAAATACTAATCCTGCTCTTAATATTTATTTTAAAATCTATTTGTTTTCAAATCTATTTATTTTAAAATCTATTTATTTAATATTTATTTTCCAAATTACAGAATGAGTTTGTAGCCATTAAAAGCTTGCTTTTCTCCAGTGTGACTTTGCTGATCTCGGGTTAGCTTAGCTAGCCAGCTTTTCCCCAGTGAGGCCGTCTCCAAAACGCAGATTCAGAAAGAAAACGGTGAACTTTTCAACAAGCTTCACTAACCAACAACAGATGTTTTCATGTTTTTGCTACATACTGCCCTTCGTATATTAAATAATGGAAATTATTTTACTGAAGCTTGAGGATACTGAGATTTTTCCTCTGAAATGGAGAAACATTTGACTCCGGCGGCTCCACCGGGGACCATCCCGGGTGGAGAAAAGTGAATTAATGCTCCCCTGGTGCTCTTATGGTATTCAAGTGTTCTTGGCTCCTGAATTCCCCCGAGACTCTTTATAGATCCTTTTTTGTCTGACACGGCAGTCGTGCAGTATTTACAAGATACGTCTGGACTTCTGCCTAATGTTGAAATATGGTCCAAAATATTGATATTAAATTAATGCAGCATCATCCCAATTGACAAATATTATTAGTATATATTGTGTTTGCACAGGCATATAAAGAAAAACACACATTTAGACCACATTTGCTTTCTTGTGCATAGTATTTATTGTAGTTTAGCATAAACAATACACAGAAAAGCGCCGAGTGTATTTACTTTTACAAATTTAAATAAAGCTATTACAAAAACACAGGAAGTATTACTAATGGTCGGATTTTAGTTGTTAAGCATTTTTATTTTTTTTTATTTTTAATTTATAATAATTTATTTCCTTTGTGTGTAACACTGAATGGGTGTTATGTGTATGTTTTGCACGAATAAAATGATTTATAAACATTTTGTCTTCGTGTTTGCGGCCCAAACCAAAATACTAACACCGAGAGCTACTCTCGCTGCCATTGGTCCGTTCGACGTTTAAAAATCACAACCGTTTCTCCTCTGAACTTCGATCTTGGTCGGGCCTAAAACGGGCGGGCGTAGCTTAATAAAACTTGAACTTTATGTGTAAAATACATCGAACTTTCTTAAATACGATGCCTGCACAAGTTTATAAACCAGAAACGTAAAACTGTAGAGCAGCATATGAATTTGTGCATAAAATATGCTTTTTAAAAAAACTTTTAATCATGTCCACATTGCTGCATCAGGCGCTGGCGGTAACATAAACAAGCGAACCCTTGGAACTGGCATTCGTAGCGAATCCCTGATTGGTCCGCCGGCTCAAACTCTAGCCAATGAGGACGAGGCGTAACGAATTTGGATCCGCGAGCTGCACAACTTTTGTCCGGGCTGAACTCCACAAAACAAACGGCACTTTTGGAATATTTTGAGCAGCTTGGCGCATGTTATATCCATACGAGTAAAAGCAGAAGGCACTTGAACGCACGGTAAGAAAAAATAAATACTTTTAATGACTTTTTATTCAGGTAGAAACAGTGCACGTGCGTAAACCCTCACCGGAAAACATAACTAAAACAAAGCTGTGATTAGCTAAAGGTACCAGAGCTGCTAGCTAGCTAAAAGCTGCTCCTGTCTGGTCTCTACCCGCTTTAGCCACAGCAGACTCTTATTTTCAGCGGATAAAGAAGCCAGCCATGCCCGTAACGAGGGTGAAAAAGTCCACGGGGACCGCTGGGAGCAAAATCCCGAAGCCTGCCAAAGTCAGCTCGGAGAACCAGGTGAGAGGCGGCCGCTGCAGACCCGGGACCGGCCGCCAGCCAGGGACACTGACAACCATCCGGGCTCATGTGTCTTGCAGGAAGAAGGACTCCAGGTGAAGAGGTCATCCTCCCCGCCTCATGGAGCCCCGAAGAAGCGCACCGCCTTCATCGACATCACCAACGTGAGTGCTGGTGAATGTGATGGAGGCTGCAGCGCCTGGCCAGAGGCCTCTGCTGCAGCCTTCCTGACTGGGAATGGTTGCTTGCATCCTCCCCAGCTGTTTGCCAGAGTGCTGCCTCACGTTTTCTGCAATTTTCTGGTGGAACTGACGTTGCTGCATGCGTCTTTTGTTTGATCATTCTGTTTCCTTGAAGCGTGGCGAGGACCGGCTGTAGCCAATTCACCTTAAATCTGCAGGAAAAATGCATCCAGCGTGGAGGTGTGACGTGCATTGTGGGGTTTTGGGTGGGTGACTTTGGTGTCTGAGATGTGGCTGAAGCAAAACAGCGAGGAGACGTTGCTGTTAGCTCTGCTGCTTTCAGGTAACTGAAGAGAACGGCTCCCGCGGGGCAGGCCAGCCGCTGCCCGGCTGCAGCCGGGCGCCGTGCACGTTAGCCTGCTCGGCTTAGTAGAAACACATGGCTCCGATGCTTCGAAACACGAACAACCCAATCTATTTGCTGCGTGGCGGGTATTGTATGCTGCCCAAATAAAAGCAGAACATAAGGATTACGCAGATGCTGAAGGCCACCATGCGGTCCCACCGTAAATCCCAACATCTGCAGCCGCTTTGAGGGGCAGATTTCCTTGATTTGCTGGCGTACATGGCACCAGAAATCCCCCGGTATCGTCTGGTCTGGTGAGCTCTGACTTATGTCCTGATGCGTCTCCCAGAGGAGCATTAATGAGGCAACGTGACGGGAACCTTTCCACTTTTTCACTTCAATGTTTAATCAGCAAGGAGAAAACCAGCCTGTCAGCAGCCCCAAGCTCCAGTTTTGACTTTTGTCTCCAACAACAGGCCGTGGGCCCGTGTGTGTCGGACGCAGAGGTGGACTCGGGGACAGTAAGTAGGGCGGCGCTGACTCTGGTGGTGGTCACATGCTTCAGCAGGACGCTTCAGGTGTCTGATGCTGCTTTTGTCGCACACTCCACCAGACGGGTGATGGGCTGGCTCGGTTTGGCTCTTCAGGCCGGTAAAGTCCTGAAAACCCGGGAATGACCGTGTTCAACCGCATTTATTGGGGAAAAAGGTCTCCTGTTCACGCGTGTTTGTGGATGAACGTGTCAGCGTTGGCGGCGGGAGGAAGGGCGACTGTTTTCAGCCCTCCATGGCTTCATCCACAGGCTCATAAGGTTCACATCAGCCTTCCAGGGAGGAAGAGAGAGGCGGCGAAGAAGCAGGCCAAGAAAAGCAGCGCCGTCGCCGGGCCGGCCCGGAGCAGAGACAACCTGAGGAAGTGAGGCCTTCAGCCGCCGACCTGCTGTCGTTCAGGGTTTGTTGTCTGTTGAATAAGGCTTGGTTTCCCCCCCGGCAGGCCCGTGTCTGTGGCCTCAGACGGGCCGGAGGAGGAGAAGGAGGAGGAGGAGAAAGGTGCCCCTGCTCCTGCGGAAGAGCCTGCAGCCTCAGCTCCCCCTGCTGGCCGGGAGTCGCCGGCACACCTCAGTCCAGCAGAGGTAGGATCCCTCCCGGGTCTGTCTGACGGCTGAAAACCCCCCACCTGTCCTAAACCCCTCCCTCCCAGATCCCGCCGGAGTTCGACGTGGACTCGGAGAACTCCGACGACTGCTTCGTGTGTCCCGAGTACGCCAAGGACATCTTCGACTACCTGAAGCAGAGAGAGGTGAGCAGAGGGCGTCCGGCCTCGGTCTGGGCTTTTTGAACATCCCAACCTTGTCGTCCTCCAGGAGAAGTTTGTCCTGCGCGACTACATGCACATGCAGCCCGGCCTGAACGCAGAGATGCGGGCCATCCTGGTGGACTGGCTGGTGGAGGTGCAGGTCAGTGCCACACACACACACACGCACACACACGCTGCTTCAAATCCAGCCCGGAGAAGCCGGCAGACTCAATGGCCAAGGTGTGCCTGCAGGAGAACTTTGAGCTGTTCCACGAGACGCTGTACCTGGCCGTGAAGATGACCGACCACTACCTGTCCCGGACCCCCGTCCACAGGGAGATGCTGCAGCTGGTCGGCTCCACCGCCATGCTCATCGCCTCCAAGTTCGAGGTCAGGACCGGCCGTGAGACGCCCGGCCCGCCCAAAGGCCGCTAACCACCTGTCCCCCGTGGCCCCCCCAGGAGCGCAGCCCCCCCTGCATGGAGGACTTCCTCTACATCTGCGATGATGCATACAGGAGGGAGGAGCTGATCTCCATGGAGGCCAGCATCCTGCAGACGCTGGCTTTTGACATCAACATCCCCATCCCGTACCGCTTCCTCAGGCGCTACGCTAAGGTAGCCCCCCCCCCCACTGAGACCAGTGCTCCCAGTGCCCTGCCCTCATGTGTGTGTGTTCTCCAGTGTGTGAAGGCAGGCATGGACACGCTGACGCTGGCCCGCTACTACTGCGAGATGAGCCTCATGGACCTGGAGCTGGTGTCCGAGAGGGGCTCGCTGCTGGCCTCCGCCTGCCTGCTGATGGCGCTGCTCTCCAAAGACCTGGGGGGATGGGTGAGGCCCGACACCCGCCCTCTGCTGCCACCCGGTGGCCGGAGGCGCTAATGTCCCCTCTGCCTCTCCGCAGACCCCCATCCTGCAGTTCCACTCCGGCTACCAGAAGGCCGATGTGGCGCCGGTGGTCAGGAAGCTCCACGGCGCCCTGTCGGCTCCGCCCGACGACAAGCTGAGGGCCATCAGGAACAAGTACTCGCACAGGTGAGGACGCGCACGGCAGCAGGGCTGAGCCGCCGCAGCCGCTAACGCTCGCACCTGCGCTTTTCAGGGTCTTTTTTGCGGTGGCGGCGCTGCCGCTGGTGGAGCTGGAGGTTCTGGAGGAGGCTCTGTCCCCCTGAGACGTGTCCCCAGGCTGGCCCTGAGACGTGTCCCCCGGCCTGGCTGAACCTGTACATATGCTGTTAATACTCCGTCATATTTATACGCCGCCTTTCTGCTCATCTAATGTTCCAAACGTGCACGCGAGGCGCAGTTTTAGAAGGAAAAGAGCTGCCGTGTTGGGAGCGGATGCCGCCAGTGCTTCCAGTTAAGGTCGATACTTTTGAGTACACCTTTCTCACCTGCGTTTTAGAGCCTTTTACAATTATGAGTTTTCTCATGAGTGAAAAGAGTCACTTTTAAAATATTGTTGAATGATGCGCTGGCTGCGTTTGGGTGCTTCCCCACGTTGTGTGTTTCCATGTTGTACAGCTTTTATCATGTTAATATCACTGTTTGTATGAAAGATGGTTAAATATTCTCTTTTTAAGACGCCATCCACATAAAATAAAGATGTTGTCGTTCCATAAAACGACCGCTAGAGGTCAGTGTTGGCGCGCCTGTTTCCTGGCTGCCCCCCCAGGAGGAGGCCTGTGGCAGCAGTTCACCTTGGACTTAGACCGGTTCTGTGGGAAGGGCCTCTGCCTGATGCTGGGGCCTCTGGAGGTTCCACAGGTGCCTCTGCAGCCCTAATTAGGATGGTTCCTACCAACTTCAGCACTTGTGTCCCGTAAATGTCAGCTGGCGTTCCAGGCGTCCCCTGACGCTGTCCAAAGCCGAGCTGTGGATTGGCGGCGCTCCGCCAGCTTCTGTCCGTCAGGAGCATCAACGGCATCCAGCCGTTAGAGGATGACAGGCCTGGAGCCGGCGGAGGGATTGACAGAGGAGAGACGGAGCGAGAGGGCAGAAAACAGACGAGGCCGAACAATGGAGGCGCTCAGACCTGCCGCTGCTCCGCGATGCGTTTGTGTCCGCCCGGAAATGCCAGCTCAGCTGTCAGGAGCGCAGAGGCGGCGTCTGCCTGCTCTAGATCTGTGCTCCAGCTCCACCTTAGCGCGGCGGACGAAGCAGATGCTCCCGTGCTGCCTTCAGGCGCACCTCCAAGGCCCAAAGAGCAGGGAAGGACAGCGGAGCTCCTCCTCCTCCTGAGGAGCCGGGAACGCGGCTCCGCTGCTGATTGGACAGGCAAACGTCCTCGAGGACAGACACAAACTGCTGCGTCCTTGTCTTTGTGGATGATGGAGCTAGCAGCCGTTCCTTAGCAACAACAAAAACCCTAAAAAATACACTTCTAAAGCTAAATCTGGGACGGCTTTATCATCCTCCCTGAGCAAAGGGTGTGTGTGAGTGTGTGTGTGTGTGTGGCCGGCCGGAGCGTCCAGAACGCTCCGTGTTCCCACAGCTGATTCTTCATCTTTATTAGAGCCCTTCTCTCA
>BJFM01002478.1:2504-20130 GCA_016586285.1 Arothron firmamentum
CACACACACACACACACACACACACACACACACACACACAAGAACATTCAATCACTCACACAGATATGGTGCAAAATCATCCACAGGAGCTTCATACTGAGACCTTGTGTGACTCAAACACACAAAAAAGCAGATCTGTCACTTCATATGTGAGCAGGAAGGAGAATGAGATGCATCCAAAACAAAGTGTGATAGAGCCATACGTGAAAAGCTGACACATTAGGGAAACGTCAGGGTTCATTTAGTGTTTCAGTTGGCATGTGGAAGACTGGAGAGCGAGGACTGGGTGAACAATCAGAAAAACAGAAAGAACATTGAAAGCTGTATTGCTGTTAACACTGACATCTCAAAAAGCCCTTGAGGATTTCTTCTTTCTCCTTCTTGTAAAGACATCTCAACAGTCAGCAGGGTTCAAAATAGGATTTTTATAAAACTGATACTTTTACTTATAAATAAACATGGATTCAAGTAACTTAAAAACATTCAATGAAGGATGATGAGCTTTATGACTTCAACCTTGCTTTTTTTACAATTCCTGTGATAAAACTAGCTTGCATTTCAGAGTAGTGTTTTTCCTACTTTAGTGAAACTTGATTATTGTACAAAAGTAAACTGAAGGCAGAACATCACATGCTATCGTCTACTTTGTTTAAATCAAGCACAAAAGCGAGTGACTGTGCTTGCTTCTTAATCTCATATGGTTCCAAAAAATGCCATGCATACCAATAGAAACTGCAGTGCACATGCATTAATCTGTCAGAAACAAGTACCAGTAAAGACAAAAAAACATAATCCACAATGTTAGAACACGTTTGAAAGGCAGAGAATTTGGTCTTGTAAATAATGGAACTGTCTTACTGCATAAGGCTGCTGTGTGGCAGCTTTGAGGCAACCGTTGGAAGTATCAGCCCGCAGAGCACAGGCCTGCCTGTCTGCATTCAAGGCAAACTAAGAGGGTGAGGCAACAAGGTCACTCAAGACTCAACTCATAAAGGACATTGCAGTGCACACACCGACTGATCCTCATCACACTAAAGCAGAGCAGCTGGAACAATACAGAGTGGCTCCAAAAACACTAGTGGGAAATTGTAAAAACGTAGATGAATGATGGATTTAGGAATATGTTTTAGAGGGATATGTGGTGTTTTGGTGGTTCGACTTCTGAATTGACCTACAGCGCCAGCACCGTACAGCCAATTACATAGGAACACACATATAAAGAAAAGCAAAAAAAAAAAAAAAAAAGTAATAATGAATGTCAATGCAATTAACACCCCAAAAGAGATGATCACTATCTATTAAACAGAAAGGGAAATGGTGTGAGTGGAATGCAGGGCAGTGTGTGTGGTGAGGGTGAGGTGGGGTTTGATCGGGTCTAGGATGGGACAGGATGGATCATTTGTTGCCAGGCTAGGTGATGTATGCCGACTCCCCCGAGGAGACCTGTGTCCTTGTCTTGCTGGAGCCCCACAGCATCCGACTGATCTGGCCCAAATGAATCTGAGAGGAGTGGAGCAGGAAAAAAAAGGAGGGGGAGGAGGAGGAGGAGGAGGAGGAGGAGGAGGAGGAGGAGGAGGAGGAGGAGGAGGAGGAGGAGGAGGAGGAGGAGAAAGGGGAGGGTGAGGAAAGAAAAGCATGAAGTCAAAAGAAATGAGGAGGGAAAAGGAGGAATATGATTCATGAGTGACTCGTTCAGTGACTTTTTTAAGCTTGTGTCATTTAGAAAATAAATAAAAATTTAAATTAAATCACTTTGGTGAGTCAGAAAAGATAAAAATGTGTGATAACTACAATATTCATCCAAACAACATCTTATTACATACATTACACACACATATTTTAAATATTATTTTTGGTGCAGGATTACTTAGAGATTACTACTCTGCACTTCCAGATAGTTAGCTACTATGTTAATATGGCTTGATTTGCATTAGTGTCTATTTGAATGAAGTTTCTTTCACAGTATTTTGTTAAATTAGTTAATACCACAATGACAGTTCAATGGAGTTTGTCACAGGTTGTAATGGTAAACATCAAGTATTGCACAAATGCCAACTATATCTAAAAGAAAATACGAGGTATGACCAGTAAATTGGTTTCTTTTCACAGTTGCGTTGTGAAAAATTAGGTGATGATGTCTGGCTCAGCTTCAACAATGTTGCAGTCTCCATTTAGTTTGGGGAAAATGGAATAAATGTAAGAAACAACCATCTGTAAAAGGTAAGCTTTATCTGGATGTTTTAGATCTGCAAGTAACAGAGGGATAATGTTAGGGTTTGGAGGAAGTGGATGTGGTGCTGAACACCAGTTGGTCTCGCTGGTGCAGCAGGTGGGTTGGCGAGCGAGCCCGAAGGGGGGCCAACAAGGGAGATGCCATGAGTGGTGACACCTCCAGGCTCTGAGCGATGTAGTTCCGCAGCGAGTTCTTTACCTCCGCCGGCTTGCCCACGCCTACAATGATCAGTTTGCCGTCCTCCAGGCCCACCAGGATGTGGCTCTGCTCCTTGGTGACCGAGACACACCGTATGGGTACACGCATGGCCATGGGCTCCATGCACAGAGACAGGCTGCACAGAGACAGGAGTTTAGCACAGTGAAAGAACACCGTTTATAAAAGATCGCCAATTCCACCTGAGAACATGCTACAAAATTTAATTTTACCTGTAGAGGTTACGGATGGACAGATGTCCCTGTTCACTGCCGATGATCACATACTCGCCTGACACACACATATCAGTCACCTGTTCTTCCAGAAGCTCACTACACAGGTGTTTCCCATTGACTGAATAAAGGTGTAGAGTGTTTTTATCCTAAGACAACAAGAAAGCCGATAAACACTCCTGGAGAACAGCATTTACATGTTTAAGGTAAATGTAAATACATTTTTACCCTGCATGGCAATGTTGGGTGAGTGTATACCTTGAGTGTAGCTTTGCCCTCGATGCAGGTATGGACTAGCAGGTGACCCTCCCAGGACACAGCCAGATGGAGGATGGAAACTGGCAGAGAGCTGTCGCAAGGTGGTCGCAAACAACGCATGTACTGACCTCGACGCACCGTATGGATAATCACTGTCCCATCCTGGGAAAAACAGAGTAGGAAACATGTTCAACATCACAGTTTTTTTCTTTGCAAAGATGAATACTCTGGTGTGTGCTCTTACCCGAGATCCAGACACAGCCATGTCCAGCTCTGTGCTGATGCTGACGCTGACCACCTCATCTATGTGTCCATACAACACCTGAACTGGTTTGGGACAGAGTCCCACAGGGGTGCCGCCCTGGACACCCAAGGAAATTGACAGGTGTACATTAAATTTACTGCAAAATGAATGATATGAATCAATAACAAATGTTTATTGTTCTAACCTGCTGCTGAATCTGCCACACCATGCAGGTTGTGTCTCTGGAGCCAGAGATTAGGTGGATGCCACAGTGGTCTGTTGATAAGCAGGTCACAATGTCTGGAAGATTGGGGAAACAAAATGAATTACAAGACATTTGCAGAAGCATATAAATGAGTCACGCTGTGTTTTTTTTTTCTTCTTTCTTTTCCTTCATTAATGCTAATTATTGTCTACAATAGTTTTACCCATGTGCCTGATGTGCAGCCCAACAGTCTTTCCCTTAACCAAGGAAGTGACCCGGAGGCTGTTGTCCCAGTGGCCACCACTGAAGAGCAATTTCCCATCATGGGAGACCACAAACAATGCTGCCGTGACGTCCACACCTGGGGCAAAGGGTTTGGACAGAAAACGCTGGGTTCTGTGTGAAAATGGGGAGAAAACAGCACATACAGAAAGGAGAGTTGGCAAGAGAACTCAGAATAACATTAGGAATTTTGCATGTGTGTCGTTCTCACTTAGCGTTGGACACTGTGGGGTCTTTAATGAAAGTGAAGTAGTTGGAGATGTTCTTGTTGTAAGGGAGCCAGCCATGGGTCCCAATCAAGCAGTTCTGACTAACTGTCACCTATACAGAGTGAAACAATATTATATACAACATATAAATTCAGCAAAGATTCAAACCAGCCCCCATGACAATAAACACAAATGCAACCAACCCCTGGGAATCCTCTGTAACCTTCACATTCCTTTCACCAATCACAATCATGCCTCACGTGTAATATTAAGCCAAACATCATTCAAGTGAGCCACACATCTGTGAAGATGCACATGTGTGTGAAAGAAATCACTCACATTCCCCCTCCCAAAAAAAATCACTACTTAAGTTCTTGTCAGATCTTTCATCAAATATGCAGGTTTTTACTTCTCTATTATTGTGTTCTTTTTATGTAAAAGAGTGTGCAGTATTTTGCCAGATTCTTGAATAGTATCACCAATAATGAACAGTTTACAGTTAATTTTCTGGTTACCAAAAACTATAAAATAGCATCAAAGCTTCCTAATGCTTTATTCACCATCATTAAATACACCTGTAAAGCTGCACAATTTTTCTTTTCTTTTTTTTTGTCTCAACTCTCTTCTTTCTGTATTTTACATATCCTGAAACCATGATTATGCATTTTTCAGTGTTTGTTTGTGACACAGGTCATATTTAAACGCCAACATTTTTGGGCACAGTAGCCTAAAACAGACCCGGAGGGCTGATGAAATGCAACCACAAGTAGTGCAGACAAATTACCCTATCAGGCATTTCTGGCAACAATAATCAAAGGAAAAGCATAATCCCAGAGTCCAAATCTCACCATAGTATCAGGGCTCCCCTGTGTGATGAAGGAATGGGATTGATTCTTTGGCACTACAACTTTAACCAGTGGCACTCTGTCACTGATGCCCTGCAGAATCACATTATCAATGAATTAATTTTTATCAATTAAAATTTTTTTTTTTCAAGAAAAAAGGGTAATGTTGTGGTGTTGGGACTGAGTTGGACAAACCTCTACAAAAAAAGATTTGAGTTCACCAAGGTGTTCAAACATGCTGACAGCACAAGAATCTAGCTGAGCTCTCCTTTTATCTACTTCCTCCAGAGTCAGTCGCAAAGGATGAGGTTCCTACAGAACAAACACACATTTAACATCCTATACATTGAACTCCAGTACCAAGAGTGGCTTGTAGGTAGATAAAACTGAGTATATAGGTGTACCTTAAGCAGCTGACATGGAGTTTGTCCAAAGTTGCTGATCATGCATTCCAAGGCTTTTCGTTCCTTTTCATCAGTTATGGCATCCAGGTCCACTGCCCCTGCACATCAGAAACATCAATCTGTCAAACATATATGTTTTCTGATAAAAACTCTCAGATAATTTGATTGAATTCACAAGCTTAAGGAGATGAGAATTGCTATACCCTCATATGTGCAGTAGTAAAACACATTGAGGGCCTCCACAGCCGCAGGACCCCTCTGCTTGTAACCAAAGATCAGATCAATCCAATCATGAAGGTGAGCTGACACGTACTCAGACTCCTAAAAAACAAAATAGAACGCTGAAGCTGACTTGTCATAACTTTTTTTTTTACAACACATCGTGGGTACATTATCTGTTGGCTTGATGGCTAGGTCTACTTTCTTGTATTTGTTGGCTTGAGGGGTTTATTTTCAATAATATAATAGAATTCTTGTAGAAAACTGAAGCATCAGAATCTCACCAGGGCTTTGCGGTGCTTATAAATGAAGTCCTCAGGAGACTTGGCCCATTTGGGAAGAATAACATCATTTACTCTGTCCTTGGACATCTGCAAGCGACCTAGATCAAAGTCTGAGTAGCAGCGAAGGAATAGAACAGGAAAAAAAACAAACAGCAAAATAACAATTTATTTTATGCACCAAAAAACATTGCAGTGAAATTTGTGATGTAGTGTTTAACTAATAATTAAGATACTCAAGTCGTTGAAAGTGGTTCCTATCACTCTACTCTCACCATTTTTGTTCTCAAGGAATTCTGGGAAATAAAAGAACTCAGGGATGAGCTCTTTGACATCATTTGGGTTATCCATCAGAGCCTGCCATGTCGCAGGGATTGAGTGGAATTGGCGGTCAGCACAATCAAACCTGAACCAAGACAGGGTGGAACAGAAAAAAATGAAAAAGGAAAATCAGCTGTGTCCTGCTTAACTATCAAAATCAAAGAAAAAAGAAAACAACTGTTCAGTAAAATGATATGCTTACCGTCCACTCTGTAGCTGGATGTGAAGTGAAGTGAATGGCTCCACTCTGATAAGGTAATGTATCACTCCAGCAGCATTTGAGTAGTGGGTGCCATAATGAAACCGGTCAATGGTGCCTGTAGGGTCCTCAAAGTTCTCGTACCTGAATAAAAATATTAACAAAGTACAATTTAAGCAAAGGCAACACCCCATTTAATTATATTTGTTTAAATAACCGTCTGTTTCATTATATAAAATAAGGTTATGTGCATTTGAAATTTACTTCTCTCTAACAACTTTTGCGTTGCGTTCATTTAGTACTGCGACAGGCTTTGACAGGTCCCTGAATACTCGAGAATCTGACAGGTCCAGCTCCTCAGAAGTGTAGTCTGCTAAAATCCAGGGGAACTAATGGAATAAAAACATATTAACTAAGTTAAATCTTTTACCCAAAACCATGCTTGTATATGATTGCGGTGTTGAATAAGGGACATACCACTGGATACTGAGCAAGGTTGTTGTATGTTCTGCCTGCAATCGTGTTCAGTTGCATCAAATAGTCAAAGTTAGAGATCTCCCGGTTTACCCATTTCTGCCAAAAGAGAGGCATGTTGATGAACACAATAAATAAGAGATGACATTTGCATCTCTAAACTGTATTATATGTATGTTATTTTCCCTGCTGCCAGAATGCAATGACATAAAAACAAAGTGAAACATACAGTATAAAAAGGTCTTTTTTCATTGACTGATAGATCTGACCTGTGTGAGCCCAGAGGCTTTTAGGAGCTCCTGTGGTGAGCGGGTGCCATGAAAGGTGAGGGAGCGCAGCTGTAACATCCGACTATAGACCTTGTTCCGCACCTGTTAATGACAATACAGAAGTATATCTGTATTGTGAACTCCTGACAAAAAGACTGGATCAAATGAAAGCAAAAGTTGTAATTTAGTACTTCTTTCTGGAAGTTGAGAAAGTAATTGGTCTGGTCAATGAGAAAGATTTCTAAAGCTGAACGACGCAGGTTGTAGCGTCGCAGGTGGACTTCTCGGATCTGCAACAGGGGCCATTTAAAGTCATGCCCCACTCCTACGGAAGAGAGTTAGTATAAGTAAATGTTATTGTGATGTTTTATCCAGCATTTTGACATCCTCCTCTTTGTGCCTCCCCCCCACCCACCCACCCACCTTCTTCTTTCTCCTGGCTGCTGTCGAAGAAGTAGATGTGCTGTGTAGTGAGTTCCAGACGGCCAGGTACCACATCTACGATGGTCACCAGCTCGCAGTCCTCTGACAAAATGAGTTTCTCCTTCTGGCCCGCTTCTTCCATTTCAGCCCTGGAGAATATCAACAAAGAATGAAGACTTTTGATTGTATCTGTAACATGATGTTATGCCTAGTTTTCTCTGAATGTACTGTGAAACTAACTGGGTGTTTGAGACAGCAGGGTCGTCCTCTGGAAGGTCCAGGATATCATCTTCCAGATCAGTAAATTTGACTTGCTTCACAGCCTCCAACAGCAGAGACTCTGGGCTTTCACGCTTATGATGGACTCCTTAAGAAAAGCAGGACATGAGATTATTAAGAACATGTCATTAGGTGTCAACATATTCAACTGCGGTTAATTTGATAAGACAACACTAGATCTGAACTTTGTTAGACACTACAACTGTATGAAACACAATTGCAACACACAAAAAATTACATAAAAAGGCAATAAAAAGATTTAATCCAAATTGGAATCAAGCAACAAGGTTTACTAAAACATAAGAGGAAATAAAAAAAACAAAATACATGAGTGAAAAAATTCAATAATCCTCATGAAATTGATGTAGTCATAAAACATAGACATAAGATTGTCTTAAAGAGGAAAATAATGGTCTTTTTCATCAGTTTCTCAAGGCCAGACTGATGTTAATGCAATATCTTTCTCATACAGTCATTGAACACATATAATATTAAATATTCAAGTACACAAACATCCTGAAAGTGCAACAGATTTCTAAGTGGAACCGTCTGAGGAGTATCAAAGGAAGAAAAAGAAAGTCCTTGTGTGAAGCCCACAGAGAAGCAATGCTGTCTTACCAAGGTTGTCTCTAAGAGCACTGGCCTCACGGTGGGAGTCAAAGTTGTAATTGCGGGTAAGCTTCAGCCTCATGCGTGAGTAGTTCTCAGCAGTGGAAACTCTCCAGTGCATCTCACTTTGCTGCCTATTAATAACAACAATAATGCACATAATACCAGCTGTTACCTATATAATGAATATAAATGATAGATTTCATTTAAATATGCTAGACTTTCTGGAATTTTGAATGGCTTATTCCTGTAGAGAAAATTTAGTTTGAAGGTAAAGTCAGTACCTGTCAGCCCAGGGGCCTCTCTCACACACCAGACCTCGACGTGCTGCCTTCCACTGCCTGAGGATGGCACTGTTCTGGCTGAGTTGCTGCTTCAACATGCTGTTGTACCTAAGATTCTCCTGCCGGCTTCGTCGAGAGAAGGGCTCCACAAATTGCTCCTAAAACAAAATTAAGAAATTCATGGGAAATAAGCAAATGGAGACAAAGTCAAAGAAACACATTTTTATTTTTTGTATTTTTTATTCTATGATCATATTTACCTGGAAGCGGATTTTGCTTTCACCCCTCTCTCTCTCCCTTTTATGGAGACTGACCATAAAAGCCTCATAGCATTCCTTCCAGTATAGAGCCATGGTCTCATGGCCCTGACTGAAAATTTCTATTTCATATTGCTTCATATAAGGAATAATCTGAAGAAAGAGAAAGTGAAAAGTTATATTTCCATTATGTCCTTCACAACAAATATACTCAAACTATTTGGCAAAACAAAATGAGTGACTGTAAGACAGAATTTCATACATATTTATCGAGGTAGACACGCCATTCAGGTGAGTTGCAGTATATCTTGAAGTCCTCAAAGAAGGATGGACTGCCATTGGTGTCAGGGAGTTGGGGGAGGTGGAGCTCCATATAGAGGAGCCGGTGAACTTTGGACAGCAAAGTTCGGAGCAAAGGAACCAAAAAGGAATATGTCTCCTCAGTTTGCTCCAGGATGGAACCCCGCAAGATGCCCTCAACTTTACCTAACAGGTAACAGGCTTCATCCTGACTAGACACCTCCTTAGTCTGCAGGATACCATTGAGCTTGGCAGTGGCCATAGCACACACCTGAGAGGAAAGTCATTTAGTGAGATTGCTTAGGTTGGTGTTTTACAAAAAGACACAGCAATACAATTAAGGCAGAGATGTACGTGACAGTATCTCACATTGGGATCCTCCTGAGCCATGAATCCAAGCAACAGTCTCAGTCCAACTTGGCAGAGTTGTAACCACTGGGTACCAGCAGAATACCACACCATCAGACTGTCCATAAGGGTCACAGTCTCTTCCAGCACCTTCTCTGTCCATAGTGTCGGATTGACCAGCCCCTCGGCCTGCAAGAAGTCCTGGACAATGTGCAGTAACCGCACGGCATTTTCTGTGTGCTGTGGCAATGTGGCTGTTGATGCCTCACGGTTATCTGTAACCGCCCACTCTAACATACGTTCCATTAGACTAAGAGGAAAAACAAAATTTGTTATAGAGTGATAAATGTTTGTGTGCAGTATTTTCTGTGGTAGAGTGGACATCTGACCTGAGTTTGATGTGGTCAAGAGGAAGTAACAGCTCATTGGCAGTGCCGAGTTTGGTGAGTGCTGAAAAGACCTGACCACGCTCAAGCCACGCCAAATCATCTGAACCCTCTACACCACGCCACATGACGCACGATACAATTTCCAGAAGCAAGGTGCACAAGTCTTCTTCTGCCCGCTAGATGGCGACAGCAGACCACAAACAGCAAATGAATGAAAGAATTGCATTTAAAAGAGATGAAAACAAAATTTTAGCTACAGGTTAAAGAATGAGACATGCTACTATATACTTCTAAGCGTGAGCAAGATCTTATTTTGTCTACTACACTACACTGACTGGAACTACAAACTCATAGAACACGCAACAATACGCTTAAAGAATCAGACTCTCTTGCTGTTTTTGTAGCATTATTCTAACTTTTCTAATACAGATGAATTTATACTGTCTATTTTATCACTTCAGGGGTAATGTGTAAAACACATTCTTTCTCAGTGTAAAAAAATACCTCTCCGTTGTTGAAGGACTCCCCCAGTGAAATGTTGTCACTAAAGAGAAAGCTATCTTCTGCCATAGAGGAATTTGCATCTCGTTCAGCAGTGCCTGGGAAAGGCTTTGATGTTTCAAGTGGTGATGGTGTGCTGGGCATGCTTCCGGGTGTTTGGTTGCCACTTTCCCCACCCTCGTAGGCCATGAGATGCGACAGATCCAGGGTCAAGCCCCCGGAATTCCCCACCACACAATGCTTGCTGTTAAGCGGAGGCTCAGCAGAGGCACAGGAAGATGGTGTGTCCAGCAGGGAGACTATGTCGCCATTTTCCAGGCTGTCCACAGAGCGAGTATCGCCAATGCTGAAGCGGTCATCCTCTAGGCGGTCCAGACGGCTAGCACTGCCTGCCCGCTTCCTCTTCTCCAGTGGCAGCTCCAGACGGTTAGCATTAATACCACTGATCCGGTTCAGGTCGAGGCTGCAGGTGCTGACAGTGTCAGCCCCCCGTAAAGATCCATCACCCCGCAAGTATAGTCGCATCAGAGTGTCCTGCCAACATTGTTGCTTTGATATTTGGACAGCAGCATCCTGATGGGACTGTAGTAGCTGGCAAAGCTGTTTGAAGACAAAAAACATTAAAATAATAAACTACCTAAAAAAAAAAAAAAGTTAAACTGTGTTGCACTACAAGTAAAAAAAAAAAAAAAAGCAATAATTACAGGAAAATGACTCAAGCCCAGGTTATCCACAGGATCATCCTGCCACCCTTTATTTCAAGTCATTTCTTGTGTCAGATGGTAATCTACACAGTATAATAAGCTTTTGCAGACTCACCCTCTTGCAGACAATGAGGCGAACGCTTGGTCCAGCACGGTGTGTGAGCTGGACCAGAGACATCAGGTCTTTGTAGTTCACGACATGATCTGAGGTTTTAGATGAAACTTATGTGAAATTACAAAATGTATCAATACCCTCTACATACAATAATTTGTTTGTTGATGATAAGCTAAGGAGAAATTTAATCAAGCTTTAATGATCAGCAAGTATTCGACATTTTAAAAGAAAATCCATTATTATCCGATATTTTTATTACAGAGGAGCAAGGAAACAGCTAAGGAAACAGAGAGAAATTAAAAACAGTTATTAATTTAAACAAAGATGAGCAAACCTGTGTGCAGGATTTGATTGAGCAGACATCGGATGAGAGAGGGAGTGATGTGAAGATCAGAGAATAACAGTGATAAACCCGAGTAGCCCGATTCCCTTAGCCGCAACCGCTGCTTATTCTTTTCATGAACACGGTCAAAGCGAAGCATGCGCTCGAACAACTGTGTGAAGGCAAGGAAAAGAAGAGTAGACAATGATATTATTTATTATTAAATATTATTATTATTAAGATGTAAGAATTGTGATGTCTGTAACCCACCTTGAAGACAAGCTCTCTGAGACGATCAGAGTGCTTGTTATTGAGTAGGAGAGCATAGCAGGAGTCAGCTGCAGCAGGCTCAAATAGCAGCAGGAAGAGTTGATCTCTGATTGGACTACACTGAAGGAGGCTGACTAACACCTCAAGCAGTTCACACAGCTGCAATACACAAAACACAAAACATTTATATCGAGAGGTCCTTTTAAACTTTAAGTACTGCTTGTAATTACTTGCAGTTTCTATGTATTTACTGCCAAAGTAAATTAGATGATAGAATGCTAACATGGCTCATTATGGGTGAGATTCAGATATTAAATATAGTTGAGAGCTGACATCATGTTAAGAGAGATGTACTGTATGCTTCTCTGAGTAGGCAGGAGAGCGAAAGAAGGGATTTAACATCAAAGGTAACAGCTGACAGTTGCTAGTTGCTTACGTCACACAAAAACAGCTACAGCTACAGAAATGCCAGCATTATTTTAATAGAAACAAAATATGGAAATATATAATTCCACAACAATATAGGCTGAATAACTTTTTATCCATTTTTCTGAACTGATTCTTACCTGGTCCTCATCACCAATGGCAGCAATGTATCCCAAAATGCTCAGCATTTCTGGGTGTGACATACCCTTGCTGATGTAGTATTTAATGAGGCCATAGAGAGAAGCCCTAACTGTGCGAATGTCATCCTCACTTAAGTCACTCTCTTTATTATTGTTCTTCCTAAAAAAAAACAAAAAACAGGGGGGGGGGTGATCAGAAATCAACAGTTTAGTGAAACAAAAAAACATATTGTTCAATGGAACAAAACCTTATGAAAATAGGTCTTACCCATAATAAAGGCGCACTGTGTCCAAGAGGAACTGAACACCACATTTTTTTCTGAACTGCTTCTTGTTGTCTTTAATGGCAGTGGACATGTACTGGATATGACCTTCAGTGAAAAAGGACAAATGAGGATGACTTAACATGGATAACAATTAGAGACAGTCTCTATAATGACAATGAAACTCACATTTCATATATACATTCATATTTCAGACCAGCACAGACTTGTATTAACAATATAATTTGGATGCTTTTACAAATCTTACATCAGTCTAAAAGTAACAGTTACCTTAGTTCATCTTAAACAAACCAGGCCAGCTTATGACAATACCTTGTGAGACATGACAATTGATATAACACAAAAACATATCTAACCTATACGTAGAGGGAAGTCTCCTTTGTTCCAGATGTTGAAATTAAATAACAGATGTGTGTGAAGCTGCTGCAACATGGTTTGGTTCTTCTCGTGTGACACCTGCTCTATCAGAAGCTGCACAGCAACTAACACACTGACGTCCACGTGACCTGCTGGCAGCTACAAACACAGAAATACGATAGATTATATCGTCACCCTCTTAAAATTATTGCCTAAGTCATTTTTTCAGATTTTTCAGGAAACACAAAAACCGAACCGTTTGTTGAATAGGGTTGGGGTTAGGCAATTATACTTAAGGGGTAGAATGGCACGATCTGTTTAACTGAGGATGTAGGCAATTTTACCAGAGGTGGCCAGCATCAGGTTACATTTATGTAAAAAAAATGACTTAGGCAATTATTTTAAGAGGGTGATGATATTTACTGTAACTACTAACAAATTATTATGGAGTTATTATGAGTAACAATTCAAACTTTCAAAAAAATCTAAGACATTTAAGTCATAGTATCTACATTCTCTGATGTAGGTATGGTATCGAAGCAGATTCTTAGTTGGTTCCACCACGCCCCACCAAAAGAAATAAATATTGTTTGGCCAGATGAATGATAAGAGAGGAAAGGTGGAAGAGAGGGCCAGGGACAAAAAGAATGATGGCAAACAGACAAAAGGAAAGAAAAAGGCAAACAGACACATAGAGAACAAACAGAGAACAGCAAAAGCTTTTTCATGTAAACGTATTTCACTGGAGAAGGTGAAATAGTACAACCCTCACACTACCTGAGTCCCATAACACAACGGCTAAAAGTCACAATTGGCTTGGAAAAAAGACCTGATTTGAGATAGTATGAGTTAATGTCTCCTAAAAAAACAAACTAATCCAAATTTAATATGACAGAAAAATAAGAGGCTTATATGGTCATCTTTTATAATGAAAGTGTTAAGTGTAATCAATTATATTTTTAGAACAAAAATGAAATTAAATTAGCAACCCATATTCCTTTTTTTTTTAAAGTTATGACTGTAGTGTATGTGTTTAACTTCTCTGTAAGCAAAGAATTCTATTCTTTGTATTGAGATTATTGTATGAAAAAAAAAAACCCACCTTCTGCAGTAGCACTCCTAGTGTGCTGATGCCATGACAGTGGAGAAAAGTCTCCTGGTTGATTGCATGTCTCTGCAGGAAATGCTTCAGCACCAAAAGAAAAATGGCAACCAGGTTCTTCTCCAGGCGTGTTTCTGAATGTATGTTATGACAGCAAACAATCAAATTGTCTCTTGCTTTGTTTGTGCACGTTCATGGTTACACTGACTGTAAAGAGACAAAAACAACAGACCTGAAGCCCTGTTGGATGGGAGGATGACCCAATCTTCATCGGATGGGGTTACCACATCAGGGGTAATAAAATCTGATCCGGCAGGTGGATGTTGTTGCTCAGATGTTGTTAGTGACAACTGCTCCAGTATAGGAATGAGCACTGACAGGCCTCCCACACAGTTAATCATATCCTGTCACATATATTAAAATATTAGCTACACTGACACAATTAAAGCTGAGACTTTCTTGTCACCTCATGTATTGTAGTTGCTCAAACCTTGATATCCCAATTTACAACTTTATTTCCTGTCAGACGTCCATGCAGCATATTTGGGGACAGATCAAGGCAAATTGGGTTCTTACATGCCTGATGACAAAAGGCAATATTTTATTATCAGATTTTCTTTTCAATTGTGAAATCATGAAATCTTTCTAAAAAGACATACAAATGCTGAAACTACAGTGATCTACTTACCTTTGGTGAGTAATGCAGCAGCAATTTGGGAGAAAGATCACCAAGTTCGGATTCCTGGGTTTTGAATGGAGAGATACAGTTTGGACCTTCAAAGAGAATAGAGACAGTTTAAACAGAATTGTTTACCAAAAGGTTATTTAGACTTGATCTATTATTTATATTCCCCCTCTCTTCTTACCTGCACTACAGATGGCTTTTATGTGGCTGGAATTTAGGGGTTCATGGAAGACCATGACAGTCCCCAGCTGCCCCTGTAAGGAGGTAGGGCTTCCCCACTCACTGTCCTGGGTCCCTGCAGAGATGAGCTTAGTCATAGATTCAGTCTTTGTCCCCAGTAAACCCCCCCATGTCTGAGCTGAAAGGATGCCTCCCAGAGAGGACCGAGTGGTGGGTGTAGTGGAGGAGGAGAAGGGAGGGTCTGGAATTTGGGATGGAGGGGGAGTGGTGGTCCGGTGGCCTGCAGAGCCGATGCAACACGAGGTGAATGGCTGTTGGTAGAAGACAAAAAAGTTGGGAAAAACCAGATAAATCAATACGATGTTAAGCTGTCATTACTAAGCATGCCAATTCAGGTTTTACCTCTGTCATGGTAGGGTATTTTAAAGGTGCAGACAGTTTTTGCTGCCCATCCACATAGATGTAGACAAGACTCTGTCCAAATGGCCGTTTTCCTGGAATATGGACCACACCAATGCTATGCTGTAAACACAGTTCAGATTTCACATTAGATTAAAAACCTAAATATACATCACTTATAAAGCATCACAAATAGTTTATTGATTACAATATTCATTTCATATACACATTTTGTGAAATTCTGTATTCCAAATTCACATTTTTGGATTGGAGCAGCACTTAAAATTGATTAAAAGCTATTCAATCTAACTCACCCAGAGAGAGTCACAGAAACAGTAATCTGGCAGCAAGACTGTGACGTACTCCTTCTTTGTGCATACAGCCACAACCAACAAACCAGCTGAGCTAATGAAGGCCTCAAATCCTGTCCCTCCAGGTGTGAAAAAGCTGTAAAGGATTATATAGAGAAACCAGTTTAAGTCAGTATGTGAAATGAAACCTGGGGTAATTGTGCTGTTTTCACCCCCCCACACCTGTAAAGCTGCTTTCGCTTGTCTTTACTTGATGGGCCCAGCTGGTCCTGATCTAGTGACAACCATGCAAAGAAGCTGATTGAAGATCCTGGCCAGCGTTGCACTGTAGGAACTACAATACCGGCCATGCTGGGTGACAGATCAAAGTACTGCATGGCACTTTCCAGACCCTGCTTTCGTACCATGGCCAAGAGAGAGCGTAAGGCAGGACCTACATAGGGGTGAGCTTTAGAAGAATCTGGAGGCCTGAGGAGGTGTAAGAATCCCAGCAGTTCCCTGGCACTCAGGGACTGAGAGCCCAAAGACCCAACAAGTCCAAAAAGGCTTTCAGCACATGCACGGTGTAACCGCTGGTGCCGTTCCAAAACAGCAAGTGCTTGCATGACCATTGCAGCATTGACACAGGTGGCTCTGGTCTGACGGTTGAGGCAGCATATACGGCGGAGCCAGTCAGCCATAAATATCTGCTGCTCTGATGAGTCTAAATCTGGCAGCCACTGGACCAGCAGTAGCAAGGGCTCCACATTACTGATGCCCAGAAGCCCCACTGAAGAGTGGTCACCCTCCACAGCCTAAAAAAATGGAGACACATATACTTTAAATTTGTTGAAAGGTAAACAGGTCGACCAAATCAACGATCTGCACAAGTGCATGCTCTGAAAGGGTCATCTCACCATGTTCATCAGCTCCCTGAGTAGGTGTCGTGATGGCTGGCCAAGAGAGATGAGCACTTCATAGAGGTGATTGTAACCGATCCTCTCCTTGAACACCTCCTGTACAGACAGCGCAAAAAGGTTAATTACGTTACATTTCAATAAAATTACATTAACCAGCCCCACATCAGTACTATGTAAACAAACCGCACACTATGGTAATAGTTGTAGAGAAATTCAAAACGATTTTAAAACTTGTGTAATTGTATTTTTCCTAAATAAATATCTGTACTAATTACTATCTGTACTAACATCTGTCCTTTTTTTAAGTTATCTAACCAATTTATTTGACAAAGTCCTTGACAACATTAGCTTGTACTGAAACTGTCATCACCTTTGCAGCTGGTGATTTATGCATCACTGTTGTCAGAGCTTTGATGGTTGCTACAGCAAGGGAATCTAGTCGCCCCTGAATGACCTGCAGGAAAAGAAAATTGAAAAACAAAATACCCCAGTCACCAGCAATTTTTAGTAGCAAGAGTATGAAAAGATAACAAAATCCCCCTTGAGTCAAATGAATGCTTACATGCATATAAGTATTAAAGGAGGATATTCATTAGGTTTGCCACACTTGTTATTCAAAGCACAGAAAACAACATGCAACTAACTGGCAGAACTTTTGAAGACACTTTAGAGTTTGATTCAATTAGTATGTGTGTGAAATATGTACCTTCAATGACTAGAATATTTACGAAAAAGACAAACCTTTACAGTGCACAATGTTAACCAAAAAAAGTGCTTCACAGTTGGTTCACATTGACAAAAGCATGCACCCCATGAAAAACAAGCCAAACCATAAAAACACATCTCTATCCAGCTTTGTCCTGCTCATGTCCTGTAAGATTATCTGTCAGTGATCCGGTTTCTGTGACAATAAACAAGTAGCTGCAGACTGCTTGCTCCTTCAGACACTCTTGGACCAGCTGGAGAGGGACTGTGGTTAAATATCAACACCACTGAGCCAAGCTCAAAAAAATGGAGTTGCCCCAATGTGACAACAATAATTTTACACTGCAGGACAGGAACAATGTGAGGTGGAGTTGGAAATTAAAGTAAGTTGAAAATGGTAATTAAATAATTTGAATAGTTAGGAAAGAGACATACTGGTCACTCAAGAGCAAGGCTTTTTTTTTTT